>JZKD02S1737004.1:253658-295665 GCA_000966675.3 Picea glauca | reverse complement strand
TTATCTGAAATTATCTCTTTTTCAAGGCATTGAGTACTTATTTTGAGGTTTTTCTATGCTATATTGATATTTGGTTCTTAACATATGGTATCAGAGCTCAAGGTCTTGGGGTTTCTCTGCTACATATGAGACACCTTGGAATTTTCTCTATAACAGTTTTTCTAAGATGTTTTAGAAGGAACCCCTTTGAGTATATTTAGCATACGGATCAAGGTACGTTGGGTTAAAATTTCATCTCATGAGGCCTTATACTTTCAGAGATACATCCTGTGTAATATAGGGTTCTGGAATCATCCCGAATTGAGTCATCGTGGAGTTTTCGCTATAAAAAAATTTCTGTAATGTTTCAGACCCTAAAATATATAGATTATTCACAGAAATTATTAAGGTATCTGTGATAAAAATTTCAACTTCTGGTTCATCTTAAATTTGTAGATACACCCTGTGGAAGATAGGGTATATGACTAGTCCTATTGACTAGTCTCAAGCAAGTGTTTCGGGTAAAACAATCGTAACTTCATCCTAGAGTATAAAAATTGAGTGAGACCAGTTGCATTGGATAGTGGACAATCTATAGTATTTCTGGTATGATTTTCAGAATTATGTCAATTATTTTGTGCAGGGAACGCTATACAAGTGAGACCTCCTAGAAAGGCAAAAAATCAACAAGTTGTGAGGAAGTTATCGTAAATTCCACTTGACACATCCAATTTTGATTAGACCTATGGCATTGCATAGAAGAAATACCAAAGAACTACAAAAAATAAATTTTCATACCCAGAAGGGATGAAACTTTGGAGATACAATAGAAGAAAGATTGTCTAGAAGAACCACCTCAAAATCAAGGTTTAAAAGTGATACTTGGCCAACATGCCACCAAAAAAGGGAACTTCTACACCAAATAATCCTCTAGATAGTCCTACTTGGACTCTTGATGAAGGTGAAGAAATGCGTAGGGACATAAATGAATTACAAAAGAAGACAGTGACAAAAGATGAACTACAAGGGATGATGGATTCAACTGAAGCTAAATTGGAGGCAATAATGGATACTAATATGGATGGTTTAAAAAGGAAGATCATGGAAGGATTGAAAAATTTCCTAATAGAGAGGACACCTGAAAGTGAAAATGTATCCCATGAAATTCATTATGAGGACAGAAGGAAGATGAATCAAGAATGGAGAAACTCCAACTTTGGGTTGAAGACCAACCACGTTCCTAAGATCGATATGAAGAAGTTTTATGGCAAGGACCCAATCACATGGATACCTCATATGGATCAATTCTTTTATCTACATAATGTGCCACATACACAAAAGGTACTAATTGCTTCTTTATATTTATAACCCAATCAATTTGTATGGTATCAATGGCTTTGTTCTCACAAATCACTTGCCACTTGGACGATTTTCATGGAAGAAATGATAGCACACTATGAGGAAAAAAGGAGCAATACCTTCTTTATCCAATCGATAAATATAAAGCAAAAGGGTTCAGTTACAAAGCACATTGATAACTTCCAAAGATAGAATATAAAGGTAACATATATTCCAGATGAGCACTTGATTGATGTATTCATAGGAACTTTAAATGATAACATTCAACATGCAGTTCGCCTTTGGGAATCCAAATCATTGGAGAATGCATTTAGGGTGGCAAGAAATGTTGAAAGTAAAAATATGGCTATCACTACTAGAAGGACCAATCCTAACATCTATAGAGAGAATAATGATCCTTCTTCTAGAACACCTCAACCTACAAGGTTGAGACCTCAACAATTGGAGGAAATAAAAGAAAAAGGTTTATTCTTTAATTGTGACAACAAGTACATTAAGGGACATAAGTGTGGTGAGAATAAATTATTCTACATAGATTGTGAAGAGGAAGAAGAAGAAGAAGAAGAACAAAACTATTTCAAGATGAAAATGTAGAAGCGATTTCTTCTGAAGAGTTGAATCCCACGATATCGTGTAATGCATTGGCTGGAATTAACACTCCTTAAACCCTCAAGATTGAAGGACATATCAACAAGAAAAATGTAATAGTCCTAATTGATTCTAGCAGTACTCATAATTTCATTCACTATAAATTAGTCAAAGCTCTCAGTTTCTTTGTATATCCAGCGCTAGAGTTTCAAGTAATGATTGCAGATTGAGGAACTATCCATTTCTCAGGAAAATGCAATAAGATCAATCTTACTATGGGGGAATATGTAATGAATAGTCCAATGGTTTCTATACCCATGGGTGGTGCTGATGTCGTACTAGGAATCCAATGGTTACAATCATTAGGAACAATGAATTTTAATTTTCAAGAACTTTTCATGAAATTTTCATTGGAAGGAAAATAAATTGAGTTAAGAGGTATCACAGGGAAAACCAGTAAGGTGATAAGCTTTAATGGCATGACAAAATTATTGAAAAAGGGGCATCAAGGTGTTATTGCACAACTATGCTCACTAGATGTTCAAACATCTAAGCCATCCATTCCCCTAGATATCCAAGGGATCATTGATAAGCATTCCAAAGTATTTGAAGATATTCCCAAAGGTCTTCCACCCACTTGAAATCATGATCATGATATTCACCTAATTCTTGGGAGTGTTCCTCCTAACATCCGGTTGTATATATATCCTTATGCCCATAAGAGTGAAATTGAGCGTATGGTTGAAGAAATGTTAGAGGCTAGAATTATTATTTAAATATAAAATTTATTTATTAATATTAATATATAATAGTATATACAAGTATATATCCATTTTCATTATCACATATTAATAATGAATAAGATATTTAATATTAATATTATAGAATAGATATCATAAATTTAATTTATAGTTTATCTATTATTATTAATATAAAATAGTATATACAAATATATATCCATTTTAACTATAGAGTCAAGAAGGATCAATTTCTAGGTACAAACTTTTATTATCATAAACAAAATCAAAATTCCAAAATTCAAAATTTACATTTAAAAACATTAAAAGTGTTATAGCATTATATAAATTACTATAAATCTTGGTACAATGTTATAATATTTTATAAATTATTAAATCTCATGTTGTGGTTGGTCGGGGTCGAACTCTTGATACACAAGACTGACTATAATGTTGGGTGCAAACTGTATACAACGGAAGTGTTGAGTGCAAAGTATATATAGCGGAACATGATGGACATGAAAAATGAAAAATAGAAATAAATAGAAGGATCAATTTCTAGGTACAAACCTTTATTATTATAAACAAAATCAAAATTCCAAAATTCCTAATTTACATTTAAAAACATTAAAAATAATATTGAATAAAATTTAAATAATTGTTTATACTATTCTTAAAGTAAAAAGTGTTGTAGCATTATATGAATTACTATAAATCTTGGTACAATGTTATAATATTCTATAAATTACTAAATCTCATGTTGTTGTCGGTCGGGGTCGGACTTGTGATACATAAGCATGACTATAAATGTGAACCCGGGGTCGGACTTGTGATACATAAGCATGACTATAAATGTGAACCCGCTACTTACTGGACATGAAAAATGAAAAATGTGAACCCACTACTCCACGAACCCACGACTTCGTAATTGTTGGGTGAAAAATGTATATGACGGAAGTGTTGGGTGCAAAATGTATATCACGAAACAGACTGGACATGAAAAATGAAATAAAAATAAAAATTAATAATTAATTGAATAAAATTTAACAAAACATTATCACATATTAATAATGAATACTATATTTAATATTAAAGGATAGATATCATAAATTTAATTTATAGTTTGTTTATTAATATTAATATAAAATAGTATATACAAGTATATATCAATTTTAACTGAGTCAAGAAAGAACAATTTCTAGGTACAAACATTTATTATCATAAACAAATCAAAATTTCAAAATTCCAAATTTACATTTAAAAACATTAAAAATAATATTGAATAAAATTTAAATAATTGTTTATACTATTCTTTAAGTAAAAAGCGTTATAACATTATATAAATTACTATAAATCTTGGTACAATGTTATAATATTTTATAAATTACTAAATCTTATCCGCGACTTCGCCAACCAGCCACTCCATAATTGTTGGGTGCAAAATGTACACGACGGAAGTTGAGTGCAAAATATATATCACGGAACAAGCTGGACATGAAAAATGAAAAATAAAAATAAATAAAATGATCAATTTCTAGGTACAAACCTTTATTATCATAAACAAAATCAAAATTCTAAAATTCCTAATTTACATTTAAAAACATTAAAAATAATATTGAATAAAATTTAAATAATTATTTATACTATTCTTTAAGTAAAAAGTGTTAAAACATTATATGAATTACTATAAATCTTGGCACAATGTTATAATATTCTATAAATTACTAAATCTCATGTTGTGGTCGGTGGGGGTTGGACTCGTGATACATAAGCATGACTATAAATGTGAACTCCCGACTCTGCAACCCGAGACTCCGTAATTGTTGTATGAAAAATATATATGACATAAGTGTTTGGTGCAAAATGTATATCACGGAACAAGCTGAACATGAAAAATGAAAAATAAAAATAAATTTGAATAATTAATTGAATAAAATTTAACAAAACATTATCACATATTAATAATGAATAAGATATTTAATATTTATATTATAGGATAGATATCAAAAATTTAATTTATAGTTTACTTATTAATATTAATATAAAATAGTATATACAAGTATATATCCATTTTAATTTAAGAGTCAAGAAGGATCAATTTCTAGGCACAAATCTTTATTATCATAAACAAAATCAAAATTCCAAAATTCCTAATTTACATTAAAAAATAATAATGAATAAAATTTAAATAATTGTTTGTACTATTCTTTAAGTAAAAAGTGTTATAGCATTATATGAATTACTATAAATCTTGGTACAATGTTATAATATTCTATAAATTACTAAATCTCATGTTGTGTTCGGGGGTCGGACTCTTGATACATAAGCATGACTATAAATATGAACCCATGGATTTGCAACCAGTGACTCCGTAATTGTTGGGTGCAAAATGTATATGACGGAAGTGTTTGGTGCAAAATGTGTATCACGTTCGACATGAAAAATGAAAAATGTGAAACCGCGACTACGCCAACCCGCGACTCCGTAATTGTTGGGTGCAAAATGTATATGACGAAAGTGTTGGGTGCAAAATGTATATCACAGAACAAGTTGGACATGAAAAATGAAAAATAAAAATAAATTTGAATAATTAATTGAATAATATTTAACAAAACATTATCACATATTAATAATGAATACGATATTTAATATTAATATTATAGGAAAGATATCATAAATTTAATTTATAGTTTATTTATTAATATTAATATAAAATAGTATATACAAGTATATATCCATTTTAACTCTAGAGTCAAAAAGGATAAATTTCTAGCTTTTTTTTTCAACGAAAAAAATACGCTTTATATTCAAATGGATATAAGAATGTACAGGGCTATTTTAGCGGAAAAAACCACGAGAAAACAAGAACTATGCCGGTGAAACAAGCTGTCCATACAAGTCAAAAGTGTATCATGTCAGGCCCAGACCATTCCTGGTCCCACGGAAGGGAAGCACTCAAAGCAAGTTGACCGATCAAAGATTGATCATCATGGAAGGTCCTTCATTGCCTTCTTCCCACCTTGTAAAACAAATGTGTCCCGATGGCAAGAACAAAGATTTTTTAGAGAGGGTATCTGCCTCGTTGTTTTCCTCTCTGTAGATGTGAGAGAAGGTAAGATTATTAATCAGTTGAGTAGCTTCACGAGTTCTCTCCTTCCATCTTTCAAGGTCCGCCACATGGAAGTCTGCACGCCTGCTCAACCAATCAATGATAATTTTGGAGTCGCCAAGAAGTAAAAGCTCATTGATATGTAATCGACTTGCCAAAATAAGAGACGCCCACGCTCCCAAAAGTTCTGCCTTCATGTTGGTACCGTTCCCACAATTTAGAGTCCACCAGAAACATGTATGTGATTTTAAGACGATTTTCCCTCCCGCCCCACAGAGTAGGTCGTCTTGTTGTGCCGCTCCGTCAAACCAGGCCACAATTCTATCAAGTGGAACTTTAAAAAAGGTCCTGCTGGGAGGTGTAACCGGTGACTGTTTCCTACTCGTGGCCATCTCAACAATGATGCAATTGGCCACTCTATGATAGGAAGGTGACTTTTCTTTGAACAAGGCAGCGTTTCTGGTCTTCCAAACCTGCCAGCAGAGAAGAATTGGCAGCTGCACAGGGTTCTTTGAGACCTCCATCCAATTTTGAAACCAAAAAGAAGTGTTGGGACCTGACCAAGTTGACGTGAGTAATCGGGCGGGCGTTAAGAGAAGCCACACCGATCTGGTAAAAGAACAATCTGTGAAGACATGGGCGTTTGTCTCAATGTGTGATTTGCACAGGATACAACGACTAGGCCCCTCCCATCCCCGGGATTGAAGATTCGGCCACACCAACAACTTATTTTCAATCAGTAGCCAAGCGAATAATTTCAGTTTAAGAGAATAGTCGCTCCTCCAAATCTTACCGCGCCATCGTTCTGTTGTATTGGTCCAGCATTTTACGGCTAATGCATAGTAGGCATTCTTTGCGGTGAGGGCACCAGATCTATCCCCTCCCGTCCATAAGAGAGTATCGGGTCGTTCCTGTAAACGGATGCCTGTTTCCATCAGTCGGTGCGTGTAACCATCCCACTCAACAGAGAGATTAGTGTCCAACTCTAACTCCTCGCTGCTAAGCCAGAAATCGCCCAAATGTCCCCCGTTGGTCGAAGATTTGAATTGGTATAGGAAAAATAGACTTTTATTGTGAAGGTGCGCCAGCAGCTGAGGGGAAAGCATTGCGTGTCTGCTTGAAGTTGGCAGGGACAGTTTATTGGGATAAATTTCTCGCTACAAACCTTTATTATCATAAACAAAATAAAAATTCCAAATTTACATTTAAAAACATTAAAAATAATATGGAATAAAATTTAAATAATTGGTTATACTATTCTTTAAGTAAAAAGTGTTATAGCATTATATAAATTACTATAAATCTTGGTACAATGTTATAGGCAGGGACTACACTGCCATGCAACACTTGTTTAGAAAAGAATCACATTCAAAAGAAAACACACCATATATTACTATGAGTTAAAATGGTTGAATGTAACTATAGAGATAGTATACCTATACATTCTAACGACACCCAATTGCACCATTTGTGAAAATCGTTAGTTTAGTACTTATTGTGTTAGATAGAATCTACCATAATGCACCTTAAGCTCATGGTGATTCCAACTTCCATCCTTTTAAGTCACATTGAGCACAACACCTAAACCTTGCTCAATTATTTTATAGTTAACTCTATTTTATGGCGTTGTTTAATTGTTTTATGTTTTTTTTCGTCGGAATCCGATGACTTAAACTGTATGAAATCACAATTTTATGTTATTTAAATTGCATTTTTAAATGTATATATGAAATTAGCGTCCATGAAGCATTCAAATTATACAAAAATAACTCCTCAAATCTATAGATCCAACAATTACTCACCGAATTTTAAACAAATATCATCAAAAATATATATATAAAAAAAAAAAAAAACATAAAAAGTTTAACCTACAACCTATTTTATTATTTTAAAGTTTTTTTTTTCTAATATTTAATAAAACTATCTATGATTAAAGGAAGACTATATTTAATAAAGCTATCTCTTTTCTTACTATCTTATATCCAAGCAAATAAAAAGAAAGTCATGAACCCTTTGGACTTAGAATCCTAACAGTTAGATCAAATATCTTATACACTTTCAAATGTAGATTCCCTATGGAATACGGATTCACTTTGGCACATTGCTCATTTTTTCTCGATCAAGAGCACACTCTTTCCATCTTTGCCTATAAACCTTTAGCCAAACTTAATAATGTATCACGTAATATGAACTATTAATCAAATTACATATTAATTATATTACATATTAATTCAAAATTATTTTAATGTTAATTTTATTAAATATAAAAAAATATTTTTTTATTTTTAAATATAAATTACATATTAATTTAAATTTATTTTAATGTTAATTTTATTAAATATAAAAAATATATATATTTTTTTATTTTTTAAATATAATATTTAAAAATAATAATTTTTTTCTAATATTTAATAAGTGGAAAATTTAAAAAACCTAAATTTATTTTTATTAATATAAATATAAAAGAATAAACATAATATTATAATTCTATTCAATGACGTGTAATCCATCTCCCCTCTATTGGAGTCATAGAAAAATACCAAATCTTACCCACATAAAGTATGTGACGTGTCATCATTTGGTGGAGTGGCTTTTGTGTTGTCATTATTAGACTTTTATGATTCCCCTTCCTTTCATTATTGTGTTTATCATTGCCCTTATCACTTTTTTTTTTCATTTTTATAATTTCCTTTTCACAAAATTTTCTTGTTGATGTGAAAGATTGTGGTTACTAAATAAATGTTTTTGGAATTTATTGAATGGCCTAGTTTTTCAATATATTTTTATTAGTTGTAGGCTACTCATTGATTGATGCTTGCAAGATATGTAGATGACTTGTGGATGATGTATGGTACTATGTTTGGTTTTACCCGTGTTTTATATTAGTTATGTTTGTGAATTTTAGACCAAATTAATGTTATATGTTAACTATTCTACAACAAATTCATATTGGTTCAACATTGGCATATGTATAATCATTGTAGTTGGTGTGTTGGCTCTAATAAGCATCTAGATTTAGATAATCCACCATGAACATGTGTGAAAAACACATTATGTTTTGCTATGATGAGTAGGTGGTTGATGAGTAAGTGGTTGTGGATGCCACCCACTAAGCATGCCATCCATTGCAAACCTGGTATCTTTGTGGAATTTGAGTATGAGGCTGCCATAGGGGAGCAATGATGATATCAATGGTTTCACAATGAGTTCCTACTTCAACTACAACTCTACACTTCTCCTTTGTATGGAAAACAATGTCCATTGACATATGTTGAACACCTCAAGATAAACACTCATACATAATCAAAGATCAAGACATTTAGGCAATAATTAATGCATAATTTTTTTTACATGAACATTTCTTAGTTCGATCATTTGTATGGTAATAGAGCACTTCAAGGGTGAGATGTTGTAGTATACCTAGGGAGGTAATATGGGGTACCTAGAGAGGTATCCAATGCGAATGTGGTTATGTACTATTAGTGTAATTCATTCAATACATGAGAATGTGGTTATGTATTATTAGTGGAAGTCATTCAATGTAAGGTGGACTAGGTCCACTATATTAAGTAAGGCCCACTATGGTAGTTAGATATAATAAATGTGAGAAGACTCTCTAGAAGGTTCCTATGAGATAGATATAACTATATAAATAAGTGTAAGCATTGTAATGGAGCATAGTGAAGAATATTGTTATTATAGCAAGCAAGTATTGCTTGAGGAGTGCATTCCTTCCATAAGGAATAATATATGGTGTTACCCTACCTCAGGGGTTTTGACTATTTCTTGTGTTGGATATTAAGTGAATGTTTTGGTTTATTCTTGTTGATATTGTGTGTTTATTTTGAGATTTATCTCCAGATCTATTTAGGTACTTAACAATTGGTATCATAGCACTTTCCTTGGCCAAAGAAGGGAATAATTTTTGGCTCTTTTTGCAAAAACAAAATTCTAGGGAAAAAGAAGGAGATGCACTTTAAGTTCATATCTGAAGCTTTCTAAGTTGAATTTGACAAAAAAATTGGATATTTGAATTCCTCTCAAAAAATAACCCAATTAAAAAAAAAAAACCAGCTAAAATGGAGTCTGGGAAGTGAAGTTATCAACATTTTAAATTCGACAGTTTTTCAGGATTTTTCCAGAAAAAGCCGCGCGATTCACACATTAAGTTATAGTTCTATTTTTGGGGTTTTCATAGAAAGATGTATTTTATAGGAAATTCAAATGGCCCCAATATTGAAGAAGTTATAAAACATAGGATGTCATTTAATAAATAGCTTTGGAAAGTGATGATAAATTTGTGTTTACAAGGTGATGCAACCATTTGGTGGAATTCACTTAACTATAGCAAAATGATGGCACTCTCTGATGAAGAATTTGAAAAATTCCTTTTAGAAAAATTGTCTTATGCCAAAAGTAAAGAAATAAGCAAGGGTTTATTTTCTTGTGGCAATTCTATATTATAGGTTCATGGTTGTATTCATAAAGAAAATATCATTGTTTATATTAACCCTAGTTGCCTGCATAATTTTATCAATGTTCAGTTGGTAAATAGATTGCAAGTTCCTGCAAAGATTGTTCAAAGCACACAGGTTGAGGGTGAAAATGTTCAAATTTTTAAAGATTTAAAGATCACCATGGAAAAATATGTGTTGCATTTAAATTTTTATGTTATGGATATGGATTAAGTGGATATTGTTTTGGGATATCCTTGGATGGAATCAGTTGATACAATTAATATTAATGTGCAAAAGAAATTTCTAAAGCTTTGGTACAAGGAAAAGAAAATTACATTGCAGGATGTGTCTCTTAGTAAGAAAGATGGGCCCATGGTGTCTAACAAACAAGTTATTGTAGAGTCTGAAGTTGAATTAGAGGTAGAGTCTACTGAAGGATATGAAGAAAAGCCATAAGAAGGACAGAATAATGAAGCAAAGGACGTCATTGACTCAAAGGCACAATGTGTTACATATTTGAAGAAAAAAGAAAAAATTCCTACAGTTGTTGTATATCACCATCCACATCATATAGAGAAACAATGGTCATCAGGGAAAGGGCGTGAGCTTCAACACATTTATGCACCAGCAGAGCACCAGAAAGGAAACCGAGCAAGAGGTGCATGGAAGACTATTGACACTGCAGGAAGACATCCGACTAGCGAAACAATCCCATTTAAACCCCGACATGATGCAGAGAAAGATCAGGGTGGAAAGGCAGCATGTGGACATCGCGTTTAACTTCCATTAGGATGTATGGATGATTGTACTTGGTACTAGTTGGCTACATTGCTTAGTCGGTCATATTGTATGGTTTCTTCACGTGTTTTGAGGATGAAACATGTGAAGGGGGATGGAATGTAGTATACCTAGGGAGGTAATATGGGGTACCTAGGGAGGTACCCAATGGGAATGTGGTTATGTACTATTAGCGGAATTCATTCAATACATGAGAATGTGGTTATGTATTATTAGTGAAATCCATTCAATATAAGGTGGACTATGTCCACTATATTAAATAAGGCCCATTATAGTATTTAGATATAATAAATGTGAGAAGACTCTCTAGAAGGTTCCTAATCCAAAAAAAGATCCAGAGAAGACTAAGAACAACTTATAAATCGCATAAGCAACTCATGAAGCTCAAAATGGCCTCAACAAATAGAGAAATGGAAAAAATTCAAATTTCTCAAAATTGAGTGAAAATGACATCATCACAAAGAGCACGTCACAAGCTTTCCAATGACGCAAACGACTTGTCAAACGGAGTCACGGATCGAAATATATTCACGGTCAAATTTTGGCCAACCTAGCTCAATCGACAGGGGGATGAGTCTACATCCGTACTTTTGATGTCAGCATCAATATAGATGATGTCATCATCCACACAACATATGTGGCATGCACAAGAGGTGACATGTGTCATGTTGATGTCATCATGGTGAAGTGGCAGCACCAGAGGATGCCACGTGTCACTCATATTTGGCATTTCTGGGTCATTTTGTGGACTAGTAAAATTGTGCCACGTGGCAGTTCATACAGCCACGTGGCAAGTCGTACAATGACATGGAAGATGATGTGGTAGGATGCATTGGAAAACAATATGCTAATGTAGCATGGTGATTGTATAGTGGTTGACGTGGCCCAATGGTTGGCTGCCACGTGACAGTGGGAAAATGCCCAATGACAACCCGAGAATGATTTTTCAAAAAAAAAATATGTAAAAGATTTGGTGGGTTCACCAAATTCGGCGGGACACCGCCAAATATGGAACTCGACCGACATATAGAACCATCGCTAAGTTTGGTGGAATGAACAATTTTAAATATATATATATTACAACCGACAAGCCAAAAGGGGAGGCCCGCGGGCTCGACCCCGGGACCTCCCCCTCTATACACACCTTAACATATTTTCCACAACCACTAGGTCAATGGCCTTACATTGTTTACATCGCCAACTTTTTTATTTAAAAAGTGAATATGCCCAGTGCTGGAAGGAGGGGCATGTGAGGGTACAGACCGACACATATTTCAAGATGTTTTTCATCATTTATTGCAGACTGCAAGGAACAGAAATCGAGATAGAGTTTATCTTGGGCCTGGGAGTGCCAGAGTTGGATCGAAGTGTGGAGACAGTCATTTTTGGGTAATTTGACACCACGAATTCAATGGTGTTGTCTGTTTTCTGATCTAAGCAAAACTTCTACAACTTGATTTCAGAATGAGGTATACTTATGTATTTTGCCAAATTCTTTTGTTAAGCTAATAAAAAGGCCTACCCAGTTGAGAGAAGGACCCAAAGACACAGTCCAACAGGGACGAACTCCGTTATCAAGTCTTTTTGTTCATATTTGATGCTTATGTCCCTTCATTATTGAGCTTTTCTTTCTTTAATGGTGCACTTCAATTTATTCTCATTTAATGAAATTCTTTATAAGTCACTTCGATGAAAAGATCCTAGATCCTGTGGGTATCAGAGCAGTCGTCTTTGACTTGAATTGTTGAGTGTGAATGCTTACTAGGGCCACGCATAAATAGGGTGAAGGAACTCTTAAGACTTTCAATCCCAAAGTTGGTTGTGCATCCCGAAGGAAGAAAATGGCAAAAGAGGACAAGCGTGATGAAATGGATGAAAACTTCCATATGGTCTTTTATCGCATGTCTGAAATGGTCGAACAAATGTATGGAGACTACGAGAAGAGGATGAAGAATAAAGGGAAGAAAAATGAAGCACATGTTGATGTCAGATGATGATGCTTCGATAAATCAAGGGGTTGGAGGAGACCCTCCTGATCCTCCATCTTCACCATCAAGTTCTAGTTCTTCTTCCTCTGAGCATTCTCATCATCCTCATCATTCTAGCCATAAATCCTCTTTTAAGAAACCATTATTAAATCTTGATGTAAAGTTTTCTTTACCTATGTTTAATGGATATGTTAATCTTGAAAAGCTAGATAATTGGATCCGACAGGTTGAAGTATATTGTCGTGTTTAAGATATTGATGAAGTGGAAGTTAAAGTGCAACTGGATTCTCTTCAGTTGGAAGTCACCGTTCTCGTATGGTGGGAGAGAAAACTTCAATACATAAGTAAGTGTTGTAATCTTCTTTCCTCATGGTCGGAATTTAAATCAGCGATAAGGAAGCAATTTTATCCATTGGGTTATTTACATAAAGAAATGATGGAATGGAAAACTTTAAAACAAAGTAAAGGTCAAATTGTACAAATTTTCAAAAAAGAATTTAGGAAGAAATCTCTTGCATTAAACATTCCTTTGGATTCTTATGAAACTTTAATGAAGTATATTGGCGCACTTCACAGTTATATTCATCATACATTTCTCTTGTTTAACCCCACTAGTCTTGATGAAGTTTGTGTGCAAACCACTCACCTTGAGAACAGGGGAAATCATGTTCAAGAAGATCCCACAAAGAAACCTTCCAATCTCCCACATAAGCCATTTAAGAAGTTTAAAAGGAAGGAAAAGAAGACCGCCATAGTGACAAGAGAAGGAGGAAATCCATCTTGCACTCATTGCAAGAAAAGTGGTCACGATGATGAACAATGTTGGAAACTACATCCAGAGAAGAGACCGAAACAGTTCAGTGGAAAGGGGAGGAAAAAAACCATTTCTATAGTGCAACAAGATCTTGGTTCTGATTCAGGAGATGAAGGAAAGATCACAGTGGTTGGAGTACAAGGTAAAGATTCCCTTCATGCTAGTTCAAATTTCAATAATGAATCTCATGATGATGAATGAAAGAGGAATGAATTATTTCACATAAGAGATTTATCTAAGCACACTAAGATAGATACATTATTTGATCTAGGTTCCTAAGTAGACTTGATATCTGAAGCACTTGTCAAAAAGATGGTTCTTGAAACGAAATCACATCCAAAGCCTTATCCTCTTGGTTGGGTATGTGATAAAGAAAAAATGAATGTCACCAAACAGTGTAGGGTCATATTTGTTATTGCTTCAAAATTGATTGATGAAGTGGATTTGGATGTTGTGTCACTTGATATATGTGGCATAGTGTTTGGGAGTCCTTATCTTTATGATAGAAAATCAGTCTTCTTTTGTCATGAGAAAAAATACCACCTTACTAAGGGGGGAGTGGAATATAGTGTTAGATCTCACAACATGAGGGTAAACACAACACTTGTTATCTTGTTAGTGCAGGACAAATGAAGAGACTCATAAACACTAATAAGAGATATGTACTCATGGTCATAAGGGAGAAATATGTTGGAACATCCGACGCTTTCCAAGGGTGTGATCCTTCTCATAAGAAATAATTAATTGATATTATTTCTAAGCATGATGATATTTTCCAGGAACTAGATGGATTACCTCCTAAGAGGGAAATCCAACATGAGATACATATTCAAAAACCCTTTGAGAACGAGACAGATGCCAATGGATATGCCATGGGTGCAGTATTGGTGCAATATCATAAGACTATCTATTACCACTATGAAACTTTTAACCAATCTGTTGTTAACTATCCTACATATGATAAAGAGTTGTATCCATTAGTTCAAAGCGTAAAGAAATGGAAGAACTGCTTGTTAGGGAAGAAGACAATCATACATACAGATCACCAACCCTTACATTATCTCCAAGCAAAAACCAAACTACAACAATATCGACACTACAGATGGATGAGTTTTCTACAACAATTTCATTTGGTAATCAAGTACAAAAAGGGTACAAGTAACAAGGTAGCTGATATGATTTCTAGACCTCCTATCACTACTTCTATTATTTTGAAGAATACTTCTTTATCTCATGATAGTTATGTGGAACAATATGCCATTGATGAATATTTTAAAGAAGTATATAAGAATCTAACCCATGGTGCATAGGTAGATAATTATTGTTTGCAGGGAAAACTACTCTACCATCTTGTAAAGATATGTATTCCTACAAGTGAACGAGTTGATGTAATACGAGAAGCTCACACTTCTCTTGTGTCTGGGCATTTTTGGGTAGGAAAAACTATGGCTCATTTGTAGAGGTTTTGTTACTGGACTCAAATGAAAGCAATTGTAACTAAATATGTAAAGGGGTGTGTGATGTGTTCTACTTACCACTGGGGATATAATCACCACTACCTATTCCATCCCATCCATGGGAAATAATATCCATGTATTTTGTGGGGGGTTTACCAATGTCGAAAGGGGGTCATGACTATTTGTATGTTGTAGTGGATAGGTTCAGAAAGATGTGTATCTTAATGCCATGTAAAAAGAATATCATTACTGAGCAAACTATTAATATCTTCTTTCATTATGTTTGGGTTCACTTTGGGTTACCCAGATCCATTATCTTGGATCGAGATACTCGATTCCTTGGGTATTTTTGGACAAGATTTTGGAGAATGATGGACACCAAGTTGAAGAGGAGCACTACTTTCCATCCACAGACCGACGAACAGACAAAGGTTTTAAACTGAACAGTGGTACTTTTTCTTCGAGGTTACTGCAACAAGCATCCCAAGTTATGGGATGAATAGATACCCTATGTACAACATGCTTACAACCGAGCCTTACATTCCTCCATTCAGTGTTCGCCTTTTGAGACATGTTTTGGGTACCTACCTAAAGTTCCTTTGGACTTGATGTATGGGAGAGATGTCGATTAAAATGAAGAAAGAAAAGAAGACAAAGCCCACAAGTTCATCCAGAGGATCCAATAGATACACAAAGAAGTCAGGGAACAAATGGAGAAAATTCAAGCACAATATAAACCTTGGAATAACAAACACAAGGTTGATCACCAGTTCCAGGTTGGAGACTGGGTATGACTTCACATCAGCAAGAAGAGATTGAAGGGTGAAGGAAAGAAAATCTAGCCCATTCATTATGGACCCTTCACTATTTTGGAGAAAAGTGGTACCAATGCTTTTCATCTAGATCTTCCACCTTATATGCAAATTTACTCAATTGTAAATGTGGAGAACTTGAAACTTTTTTAGCCTCCCATCATTATGGATCAGGATGAGGAAGTTTCAATACCTTCAGTGGATGGGTTTTCTCCTCAGTACTTGGATGAATTAAAGGAAGATATCATCCTGGACAGAAGGACGAGGACTTCATGCAAGGGTTATGTTGATTAAATTCGAGTAGGTTTAAAGGGCATACATCCAAGCAAGGCAAAGTGGATTTAGAAGGACAAGGTGAGGGAACTCTTCCCTCAATTATCTGTTGATTGATGAAATCTTTAGGTGGTCCAAAAATCTCTCGGTGGGAAGGCGTGGTCCAAAAAAGGATCCAGAGAAGACTAAGGAAAACTTAGAACTCATAGAAGCAACTTAGGAAGCTCAGAATGGCCTCAACAGACAGAAAAAGGGAAAAAATTAAAATTTCTCAAAACTCAATGAAAATGATATCATCACGAAGAGCGCATCACAATATTTCCAACGAAGAAAATGTCTTATCAAACATATTTACGGATTGAAATATATTCGTGGTCAAAGTTTGGTCAACCTAGCTCAGTCAACAGAGGGATGAGTCAACATCCATACTGTTGACGTCAAAATTAGTACATATGATGTAAGCATATGTACAACATACATGGCATGTGCAGGAGGTGACACGTGCCATGCTGACATCAGCATAGTGAAGTGGAAACACCAGAGGCTACCACATGTGACTCATATTTGGCATTTTTGGGTCATTTTGTGGACTAGTAAAATTACGCCACGAGGCAGTGGGAAAATGCCCAATGGCAACCCGAGAATGGATTTTCAAAAAAAATATATGTAAAATATTTGGCGGGTTCGCCAAATTTGGCGGGACCCCACCAAATCTGGCACCCGACCGATATCTAGAACCATCGCTAAGTTTGGCGGAATGAAAAAGTTTATATATATATATATATATATATATATATATATATATATACATGTTACAACCGACAAGACAAAAGGGGATGCCCGCGGGCTCGACCCTGGGACCTCCCCCTCTATACACACCTTAACATATGTTCCACAACCACTAGGCCAACGGACTTACATTATTTACATTGCCAATTTTTTTATTTAAAAAGTGAATTCGCCCAGTGCTGGAAGGAGGGGCATGTGAGGGTACGGACCAACACTGATTTCCAAATTTTTTTCAACATTTATTACAGGTTGTAGGGCATGGAAACCGAGACTGAGTTTCTCTTGGGCCTGGGAGTGCCAGAGTTGGATCGAAGTGTGGAGACAATCATTTTTGGGTAATAAGCCAAAAATTCAATGGTGTTGTTTGTTTTATGATTTGAGAAAAACTTTTGTAGCTTGATTTCAGAATGAGGTATACTTATGTATTTTGCCAAATTATTTTGCTGAGCTAATAAAAAGGCCTACCCATTTGAGAGCAGGACCCGGAGATGTAGTCCACCAGGGACGGATTCCATTATCAAGTTTTTGTGTTCAAATTTGATTCTTATGCCTCTTCATTATTGAGCTTTTCGTTCTTTAATGGTGCACTTTAATTTATGCTCATTTAATGCAATTCTTTATAAGTCACTTTGATGAAAAGATCCTGGATCAGTTCCTAGGAGATGGAGAGAGCTATATAAAGAAGTGTAATCATTGTAGTGAAGCATAGTGAAGAATATTGTTATTGTAGAAAGCAAGTATTTCTTGAGGAGTGCATTCATTCCATAAGGAATAATATATGGTGTTATCCTACCTCAAGGGTTTTGACTATTTCTTGTGTTGGATATAAGTGAATGTTTTGGTTTATTCTTATTGATATTGTAGGTTTAATTTGAGATTTATCTTTAGATATATTGACATACTTAACAAATGTTCCTAAAGAATTTTATGAATGAAGTGCATGTGTAATTCAATGTGTTTGTTGCACTTATGTTGAACTAGTTCCTTTGTGAGTTGAATGACACTAAATGTCATGATAGCAAGATTGTGATAGAATAATGAATGAATTATTTTTTTCCTTAATGGTGAATTATAATTGGGATCTAGTCTCTCTTTACAAATTAATAAAACTTGTCAAGAGCAAATGGATTTATAGGACTAAGTATGCAACAAATGGCAGTGTTGAGAGATGTAAGACCTAGTTAGTCACCAAAGGATTTAGGCATTGATTACACTGAAACCCTTGTAGCCAAAATGAATTCCATATGCCTTGTCCTTGCTCTTGTTGCCTCATATTGATAGGAGGCCCATCAAATGGATGTGAAATCCACCTTCTTGCATGGGGATTTGAAAGAATAAATTTAGATGGAACAACATCTTGGATTTGTTTAGAGTGACTCCAATCTTGTTTGTCACCTCAAGAAATCCCTCTAAGGTCTCAACCAAACTCCTTGAGCTTTGAATGTAAACATGGACTGGTTCCTTCTTGACTTTAGTTTTTCTAGATGCCACTTTGACCTCATTGCCTATACCAAGTGAGTAAGTGACCATATTCTCATATGTGTACTTTATGTTGATGATATTAACTCAATGGCATTGTTGACCAAAATTTGGTCATCTATATATTTCCCACTCATTGGATTCATAAAATCCTCGATATCAAAAGAATACATTTCTGAACTTTTACAAGTTCATTCTACAACCCTCAGTGTCAGCTTCGCCAACATTTTTCGGATCCGAAATCTGTTTCCATATGCTTAAGTTATTCAAGATCTGGCCCAGATATCCAATTTTGAAGAATCTTTCTAAGTATTATGTTCTTCTATATTTTTTCAAATTTTGGCTAAGTATTCTCATCAATTATTTCCCTCACCTTCCATCTCCACACTTAACCTTTTTTCTATTTTCACCACTCTTCTCCATATGCTCCACTAGTCTCTACACTTAGACATTTTTGGGACTCTTCCTTAATATCCTCATTGGGTTCATGGGTTGGTGGAATCATACATTCCCTTATATTCTCACACTCCCTCACTTGCCAACCCACTATATACAGATTAGACTCTCTACCTCCAATGCCTACATTTCTCCCCTTACCTCCCTTTTCATTCATAAATTTAACACTTAGAATGTTTTATGAATTCATAGGTTCACGGGTTAGGAGACCTTCATCTCCATACACTTTCTCATGTCATAAGTCCACTACTACACTTAGCCAAATTTCAATTGCGAGGGTTCGTAGGTTAAAGTCCTCATCCTCTGAGTTTCGTAACCCTCACTTTGCACCCTAGGTTATGTGATCTACATTTTGACCATCAGAATTTTCACGGGTGCCGACCTCCAAAGTATTTCATTTCTCCTGCATACAAGTCCGACCGACCTCTTTTCAACACTTATCTTATTTTTGATCATTCATAACTGCTAGTTCACGGGTTCATGAAAAACTCCATATTCAAAATTGTTCTAGTCCATCCCTGCCATCTTCGTGCTTTTCCCAATATGAATTAAGTATGGTTTAATGATAATAAATGATCATGCAGGATCTGAAAATATCTCCATTAACAACTAAGGGATCGAGGATATTTCTCATTAAATTGTATTAAAGCACTATTTTCCAAAGGTTATATTATTGTCATCTATCTGAAAAAAAGCATTTCAAGTTATTATCTAGCTAAAAGATTACTCTCATAAACCTATGGTAGAAATAGCTAGACAATAGTTCTTTGGTGATACTCTAAATATTTTTGGTCATGGAGACCAGAAATTTTAGTGGTCCAGAGCATATTCATATTACTCCTCTCTTCTTGCACAGAAAGACGTAATATGGGCATCAATAATTGCTCATGTAGGATGTGTCCCTGAGGTCTTTGACTATAAAGAGATTTTTGCATGGTGCTTGGAGTAGTACATGTTGAGCCATAGGATTATACAACTCCAAGGTCATTCTTCGGTGTCCCTTTCACTGAAAGTCTTTTTCTTGATGTTGAAGCTCCTAGAGCCGACACTTACCTTCAAAGGAGAAGATTGTAGAGATTTATTGAAGAGAAATAAAAATGGCCTTGACCTCTTGCCTGAATATTTGGAGAATCTCGAGTCTATTCCAAAAGACATAACCAGAATTCAGGTCATCTCCTTTCAAAACCCCTTTTAGGAAATCACATGGTTGTTTACCAGGTTGACATGCCAGGAAAACACTGCTACCATTTCTCGCATGATTCTTTATATTTATATTTTATAGTAAAAGAACAAGCGATCTTTGACTGGGGAAAATTGATTTCTATCGAAATATCATCCTAGTTAAAACACTTCAAAAAGGATAAAAAATTCTTTATTGAATCATATCTGATATTCACTATAGTGTATTGTTGTCAATTCCCCAAATTGACCATAAGTAAGAGAGTGAATTGTGAAACATATTTGGTTAACTTTTGGTATCAGGCATTATGGAGACATAATACCCCTTTATATTTTTATGAAGTCTATAATTATTTTGTTTCAGTCTTTAAGAGGTTGTTGTTGGGAGAGAATACTTCAAGGATATCTGACCAGGATAAAAAAATTCTATAGAAAAGAGGAATGATGGAACAAATGGATAATCACAATGTCATAAGGATATTATGTTCCAAAAAAAATCTTTCTTTTCTCCCATATCATGTATCTGATAAATTATTCATTACAGAGGTGGCAAGGCAATACAATTTCTAGCTGCATTTTTTCCATGAAAAAAAAGGAAAAATCAATTCATCCCCTTGCCACGGAAGATTGGAGATCCAATATTCAGAAACATAAATAAAATTGACGAGTTTGTGAATCACTTCGACAATGTAAATCTAAAGTATGCTGAAAAAATAAAGGGGTTTGATCGTAGCAAAATATTTGTGAAACATATGTTGTAAGTAGGATTCAACAAATTGTTCATTCATACTATATTGAATGAAGAAAAATATAACACCCAAAGCACTCTTTACATAATGCTGACAACTTAGAAACAATACTCAGTACTAACGAGTTTTATAAGAAAAAAGGAAAGGGTCCCAGTGAAAGGAGTGCCTAATCTCTAGTTATTACTCCGAAAACTACCACATATGAGAGTAATGCTCCAATGGCTCACCCAATTAGGAATATTTCCAACAGTAGTTCAAGCAGTGGAGGAGAGAAGAATTCCCCCCCCCCGCGGGAAAAAATGAGAGCTCGCATAAGCTCTCCGTGAGAAAAAAGAGGAGGAATGCAGTGCAAGATAAAGAAGACAATCTCATAGAAAACGATAGCAATAGATTCTCTCTTTAAGACATGGATCTCGAGGTAGATATTGAGAAAATGTTTCCCACAATTGATTAGCTGGGAAATATGGCCCAACAAAATTCATCATTAGAGATCGTTGCAAATGAGACCTTTAGTGAAGAAGAGTCATTTACTTTCCAAAGTGTTGTTTTTGATAAGGAATCTAAAAAAATGATTGTAGAAAGAGGTGATCAAGAAAATAAGAAGGGAAAATCTTGTTGAGAGCTTGATCTGAAAGATATGTGGCCGTACCAAATCTATAAAATTCATAGATAAATTGGGGATGATCTTGATGATTCTATTGATGGTCTGGAAGCATAAAATACTAAGTTAAAATAAATGATTAGAGATTTGGAAAATGCCTTGATGCCTCTTCCAATCCTTACAAGTGTTTTTTCAATGGTCAAACCAACCACACCCTCCATTAAATTGAAAGGATCTTCAAGTCTACTCATAGTGGTCTAGAGTTATGTAGAAAATAATATTAAAAAGAGAATTTCACTAATAACAGAAGCGTGAGAAGTATCAAAAAATATTGTTTCTTTTGGCTCAAGGGCACACACGTTTCATGAATATTTGCAAGTTGATTTGAAGAACGAAGAAGGTTATTTTGATTTTGTTTCACCATTTGGAATTAAAATCTCAAACATGAAAGAACTAAGAAGAAGAGAGGAGGACATGCCTTCCCCAAGTCGAATAGAACAACTAAATGTTTGCTAGAAGGAAAAGATTAAGAATTTGAGTAACATTTTTCAAGCATGTAGTGAAGCCATACTAAAAAAGGAATAATTGTTCAAAAGGCTCACGAATATAGACCCAGTAGGAGGTAGTAACAAGGTACAATACCCTAAATTAATTCTCAACTCAATGTTTCTAACAAAGCAACAATTTGACGAACAATTTGAGATATTTAAGGGTTTATCAGGTGAAAATGTTTTATAGCATACTTGAATATAATGAAGAAGAAATAGACAATTGGCTAGTGGATTATTCCGTGAAAAGCCAAGATATTGAGGAAGCGATACATGGTATTTATATTAACTTAAGAGATTTGGAAGGTGAATTATTCAACATTAAAATCATACATGATATAAACGTCGCACCAATGAAAAACTACATTGAAGATTGGTTCAAAAAAGCAATTGACAAATTAACCAACGAAGATTGGTTCAAAGAAACAATTGAGATGGTTCCTATAACTTTCAATGAAGACAATAAAAGGAAAAAAACAAGCAAGTAACAACAAGGAGAGACCATCATATTAAGTTTATGTTGATCACATCTTTCTTTCTTTATCAGTTCTTTCATCCAGTTACTCTGCTTCTTTGACTAGAAAGGTTTAATTGAAATCTGATAACTTCTCCCTATCTTCTTTTCAGGTCTTTCTACTCTGTTGTTGCCCGCCATCCTCCTTCTCCAACTTACTTCTTGTTTTTATTTTCTTTATGGTCCATGGGATCCTCAATCATAGTCCTAAGGACAAAACCATTTAAATTTCAAGGCTTTGTAACAGACTATATATCTTTCAAAAATCCCAAGAGAACTATTTTGGGATCAGTTTTGACTGTACTTTGTAACTCTGAGTTTTGAGTATAAAGTATTTGAGATTGATCTATCATTATATTTATTTGAGCTCCCCATGTGTTTACTCTGTTAAAAATCTCTTATTCGTGCAGACCATCTTCTTTTATTTTATGTGATCATAAATCTTTAGTTTAACTATGATGGATGTGAGGAAATGTTGTTTATATTTTTCAAATATATGATGTGTGCAACTCCTGGTCATCTCTCAGGAAATCCTTTTTGAAAACAAAAAGATTTTATTTTACTACAATTTTTATCTTTATTTGAATATCACGACGAGCTTTTTCAAAGTCCTACATTACTGTCAAAATTTAGAATCCCAATAAACTCTTGAAATTAAAGAGGAGTACCACCTCTATAAAAACACAGAGGGATTTGCATCCCTATGAGGTTGTCGTTTCATTCCTAATTGATTCAAGCGTCAACATTTTTGGCGACCATACTGGGGACCGATTTATTTTCAAGATATTTGAGGAACTAGAAATCTCCATGGCTCAAAGTTTCGAGAAGAATATTCAAGAAAATTATTGCTTATTTTAAGCATGGCTCACCTTTTTTGTAATTTCAGAAAGAAACAAGAAGCACCAAAGATTTGAGAGAATGAAATCCCTAGAAACTCCATTGAAAAGATAAAAAATGAAGGGTTTCATTCATGTATTAATGCTTCTTTATATTCTTCATCAATCCCATCAATGGCTTTGCAAGACTCAACAAAAGAGAGAAATACTCAAAGACGGAGGCAATTTCACAATACCCCTTTAAATATACCAGAAATAGACTTTCAAATGCCCAATATTCCTATTGAATTTTTTCTACATTATTTGGGGATGCTTCAGAAGATGCCGAGCAACATTTGATTAATTTTAAAGGTACATGTTATGATTTAAACCTCACTGAAGACAATGTTACATGTAGATTATTCTTACAAACTCTACGAGGGAATGCTCTTGAATGGTATAGTTCATTACTTCCTAACTGCATTACCAGCTGGGATGTGTTAGAAGATTCATTTGCAGAAAAGTTTATCCCAAAAGTGCATTCATATGTTTTTAAATGTTGTTTCCCACCCATCCTCTCCCCTATGGAAGAAAGATAATGAAGTGACCAATTTTGAAGTATAATCTAATCAAAGATGAATGAAATTTCTAAGTCAAGTCATGTTGCTGAAGATGAATATGAAAATGTCAAATTACAAGAAGAAAATTTCAGCCCCCTATATACTCCATGTGAAGATATTTCAAGAAACAAATTTGAAAATGAAATTGAGGAGCCTCCACCAAATACACAAGAAGATTTCATCCTTGTAATAGATGATGAAACATCACAAGAGAACTTGCAACAAGAAGAATTGATGGAAGAAATGAATCTTGTGAAGAATGATGAACAAGATCACCTTTACAAGAAAGAAAAATATTTTCAAGATATTGTTGACGAATCAAGAACCTTGGAAGTGGTTGTAAATAAAGAAAGTGATGACTTCATTCTTATGTTGAAAACTCCTCATCCAAGCATTGATTTTATTGAATTATGGTTCCAAATCATTGTTGTCCAAACAATGAAATCAAATATTCACCATAATTGGTATAATTTTTCTCCAGTATATATTGAGAGTGCCCCCTGACTCATTGGTACAAGTCCCAACATATCTCATAATTTTGGAGTTCATTCCACAAATCAGATCTATGATTGAATGGATCCATTGGAAATATTCCTACACCTAAGGTGCCCCTTTCTTTCAAGTAAGTTAGGGTAGATAGATCATGTATATACATAGTTTATTTCTTCAGTCGAAGTTTTTCACAATAAAGCAATTGATAAGTGGATGTTGAAATTTGAATATGACTCCATAGCCCAATGGAGAGGGTAATTGGTCTTGAGATTCTGGAATTCCCAACAACCCATAGGGGGTCACTGTCCCAGAGTTGGAGCCAGTTGTTGACCAAAATTTGGTCATCTATATTTTCCCACTCCTCGGATTCATAAAATCCTTGATATAAAAAGAATATATTTTTGAACGTTTACAAGTTCATTCTATAGCCCTCGGTGTTAGCTTCGCCACACATTTTTCGGATCAGAAATCCATTTTTGCATGCTTAAGTTATTCAAGATCCGGTCTAGAGATCCAATTTTGAAGAATCTTTCTAAGTATTATGTTCTTCTATCTTTTTCTGAATTTTGGATAATTATTCTCATCACTTATTTCCCTCACCTTCCATATCCACACTTATCCTTTTTTCTCTTTTCACCACTCTTCTCCATATGCTCCACTAGTCTCTACACTTAGACGTTTTTGGGAATCTTCCTCCATATCCTCATTGGGTTCATGGGTTAGTGGAATCATACATTCCCTTATCATCTCACAATCCCTCGCTTGCCTACCTGCTATCTACATATTACACTCTCTACCTCCAACTCCTATATTTCTCCTCTTACCTCCCTATTGAGGGGTTTGATATCCATTTAACTCAACAACATGAACCAAACCCACTTAAGAGGCCCAATTAGACTCGTAAGTGTTTGATGAGTGGTAAGTTTCTCTAGATTCATGATCTGGATGGAATTTATCGATGGGATTTAATAGTGATTGATGGATATGTCTTTTCTTGAAACCTTTCCTCGAGCTACATAGTTCTCTTTTTGATTCTTTTCTAATATTTATAACAAAAATATGATAGAGCTTAAACTAAATGGCAGAGGGAAGTTAAATTTTTTGTTGGGGGGAAGGATGGGTTTTAGGATAACCTTTATACCTTAGCATGCAGGTGAAGATGATCTAAACTAATTAAAACTAGAATTAATACCATTTTGATTAGTGATCATTCAACATTTTATGAGATAACATTTACAGAAAGGAAATATACACATGACAAGAAGTTAGTGCAAGAAAAGTAATTTTCAATGCTCTATTATCAATCATAAGTTAACACAATTGATTTCTATTCATCAACTAGAATAAAAGAACCGTTACAAAATCATAAGATAACTTTAACTAACAGATACAATAACTCTTATTCAATACAACAACAAATATTGAATCCAAAGACAAAGATAACCCCCCTTGGTCCAATCACATTCATGCCTTAGATGAAAAAAGTGTCTCTGGTTCTAAACATAACTTCTTAATTAAAATAACTTGCACATAAATAGTTCTCTTACAAAATTTCAGAAAAAAAATCTTTCTCTCCAAAACCATCGACACCTGGGTCCAAGGTTGATGCCCTTATTTATAAAAAAAACTAAACTAAAAATAGCTATTAAAGTTGTGTTAAGTTAAGAAAACACCACGTGGTAGACTTTATCTATCTGTTCTCTTTGGATCATCTGGTGGTTTTATTGAAGTGGATTGTTCCTCTCGTACTCTGACCACTTGACGAAGAGATCTTCACATGTATTTTCATATGGAAATGTGTGTTGGTCCATAGGAGCACAGAGGACCTACTTTATCTCTATTGCATGTTCCTTGTACTTAATTAGCTTGACACTTAAACATTGTAGGAATGCAAGAGATTTAATCATAGGTTCCATGAACTTCTTCACTTGACTTGGGATCATGCTTAGAATCTATGAAATCTCTGCTTCCCATGCCAGGTCTTTCTCTTCATGTCATTTAACTATGTCATGCAAATTGGTGAAATCCTCTGGTGGACCAAACTCTGGTAGGTCAATGTTCCTCATTGCCCAATTGATTTTCTCCCAACTTTTCTCACATGCTCCCCATCTTTCTTGCATTTTTCGTTGAGTTTCTTGGACCATGCTTACCCAGTTTTTAGCTTCCTTTCTTATTCGAGTGATGTTTCTATCCATCAATACTCAGATTTCATGCTCTTCTTTATCTCGAACCTTCTACACTTCACAGATGTAGTATATTCGTTCTAAGGCTCGATGTGCATTTTCATACCATCGTTGCATGTATTTACAGGTTTCCAGCCCCATGAGGGTATCTTCTTGGAAATCATCTATGAGAGCAGTGAATAGATCTCTTTCACTTGTGAATTGTGCATACATTTCTCAGAACTCACACTTCAAGAGTACCACTGCTTGTGTTGAATTTTGGTAGTACTCTGCTTGATGTCATATATGGTCTAGTTCTTTCTTCATGGAGGCCACCTCCCTTTCATACCTTTTTTCCATGTCTAAAGTGGCATCAATTATGGCCATCCATGCTCCAATTAGCTCAATCATCTTAGCACTTTCTGTATCAAACAACGTTTCCTCTGTGGTTATGAAAAGTGTGTTATTGAGCGTGAGATTCCTTTTCTTGATTGTTCTTCTCATCACAACTTTCCTTTTTCTATCATAAGAAATTCCTTGTATATCAATGACTTCATTTACTGGTTCCAGAATCTGTTGATCTCCCCAGGACAGAGTACTACCTCGGCTTCCTTTCGTATGGATATGTTCCATGGAAGGTTGTTTTAATTCCTTAGCAGGGGAGGTTTCTGCATGCTCTGGTGATTTGTCTTTCTACTGGTCCTCGTTGGCTACTGAAGTTTTTTTCCTAGTCGAGGAAGTAGGTGAAGGATCAACATTAGCTGGGAGTTCGACCGTTGAGATGTTGATTTTTGGCTCCCCTATTCCTTCTTCTTGTTCACCTCCATCCAAGTCGTTCTTAGCAATGTTACCATGAGGCTGTGTTCCTGGTTGATTGGGAAAAATAGTGTCAAGAGTGTTCCTAGACTCATGGTCGCCTTCCTGGGGGTTTGGGATCAAAACATTAGAAGCTGGAGAAGATGTTTCCCCTGGCTCCTCCTCTTGTGTGATTGGTAGCGGGGTTATGTGTGAATCTTTTGAACCTTCCTCATCGTCATATATGGTGATTAAATCTATGAGTAAAGTAGGCATAGCCATCCCACCTGCTGCTCTTGCTATCCTTTGTTGAGTTGTAGTATTCACTTGTGATACCGCTTGTGGTGACATAGGGCTAGGGTTTCCTTGCTAAACAATCT
This sequence comes from Picea glauca, assembly GCA_000966675.3. Taxonomy (NCBI): domain Eukaryota; kingdom Viridiplantae; phylum Streptophyta; class Pinopsida; order Pinales; family Pinaceae; genus Picea; species Picea glauca. The sequence continues at coordinate 267,715 of JZKD02S1737004.1, read as the reverse complement.
CCTCTGGTGGAATTGTCTCTGATCCATTTAACTCGTCCTCATGATTGCCTGTATCAACCGGGGTAATACTCAAGGTTTGTATCAAAGGGTTAAGTGGGAGATATTCCCCTAATATTTGCATATCTCTTCGGGCTTCTTCTAGTAACAGTATTCCCCTCCTTCGTGCCTCTGTTGCTTTTACTGCTCTTTTCTCTTCTCTTACCCTTTTCTTGAGTTGTCTACTCTATTGTCTCAACTTACTCATCCATAATCATTGCTTTGAATTTGGTCATGTTTGGATTAGACCTTCTATGGAGCACTTCATCCTAGTCCTAGGCGCCCTTGGTTAAGATCTCATCTTGGAAGCTATCATGAGAATATGGCCAGCATGAGGACACCTGCGACACATGATGGGGTACCAGGCCTTTTGGATCATGCTTGAAAAAATGGCATGTGGGGAACCTATACTCAAGCTAACTCAATACCTCTTGTTTTTCCTGTGCAATGTCTTTTACCATGTAAAACCCGATATGAAAACCATAGGGTATGAATGCCCTTTTCTTGTCTCTTACCAGGGAGGCATTATAGCCTTCTAGAATGGTCTAGTAAAAAAATTATCCCAAAATAAGACGGTCTGGGACATGAATGGGGAGTAGGTGTGGTGCGCCAGTAGCCCCAAACACTCTGATATAAGTGTTTTTTTCTTCAAATCATCTTTTGGTCACCGCTGAAAGCCTTGGGAATTATTTTCTAAATATGATGAAGTTCAGTTGGGTTATGAACTCATTGCATATCAGGGCATAAAATTTATTTTACCTATTCTCTCACAAAATTTTGAAATAAACATACACGGGTAACTCAACAACATGCCATATTAAATTCATACATGCAAAAACATTTATTGCGAATATCACGTCCAACAGGTATGATTCCATGTGGAAAGATGGCGTTTCTCCATCCTTTGGTGTCTGGGAATGTAAGATGTTGGTGCTTAGTTGTTTGGAAATGATGGCTCCCAAGTTTAAACTACTCCTGGAGATTGCCACGGTATATGCCAAGGGAATCCACACTTCTGAAAACTTAGAGAAATATTTTTCCACATATAATCAGAATATTAAAGACATTAAATACATATATGACCCTCTGAGGTTTACCATGTTATACCAACCATTTCTCTTGTTTGTGAACTTCTTATCTTCCTTCCACCATGAGGCCTTTAACCTGATGGTGTCATGGAACTCATAAAATTTGACCACAAAATCTATATTTAGCCTTTCCTCTAGGTCTCTGAGCTTGTAGTATTTTTGGACATCTACTGGAAGAAAGACACCCACACATTTTCCCTGTTCATTATTGACTTTGAATTTTGTCGTGTCTGTGTGGTCAATCATCCATCCTAGGGTTTCAATGCAAGAAAAAACTGGGGTCCGACATGCCACCATATGTAGACATGATCGCCTGATGTTTGGGAAAACCTGGTCATCCAACATCCTGATGTCTGGGTCACTATGGGATATAAAATTCGGGTAATCCTCCTGGTTGATTTTTTTAAACATATCTCCCCAATGTGGGAGCATTATTTTCAATACGATGCTCACCTCTGTGTTGTTGAATGCTAGAGGTTGGGTTGGTAGAAGTGCGGATAATTTATTCTGTCTTTGACACAAAATCAAGATCCCTTGTAGTGCCTGGTGTAGACCCTTCACCGAACTCCTTTTATTTCATTTTGGGTGTTCTTGGTGAGCACCTGGTCATTGGCTTCCTTGGAGGAATTTTCTTGCAGAAAATACATTTTTTTATAGTGAGTCGCCAACCAACCTTAACAAGTGTTATCGATGCAATCGTAAGTGTGGAAATGATAAAGACAATGCTTACCTTTTCCTAACAAGATATTAACCTGGTTTTATTGGTAATAAAAGTCAGAGAGTGGGTTGTAACCTCCTTGATGCTTTCTCTCACTTCTTCGTCTGCTTCGGGAGATAAGAGATTTGAGAACAAAATACCTTGTTTGGGCATAAACCTTGAAAATTTAAACATAAAGCATGCTTACCTTGTTGCGTCAAGTTTTAAATTCAGGGGTGTAAATGCGGTCTGCACAATCTACCACAGAATCCACACCATGATTCAGATTAAATGCAATGCTAGCTAGAGGGCCAGGAGCATATTGTTTCGCATTTCATCGGATAATTCAAATTTCAATTGTTGGTCGACGCATGGGATCATGGTGTAGGTTGCACACAAATTCAATTTGTTTATCAAAATGCAAAATTTTGTCTCATCTCAGCCGAAGGTGTCCCATCGAACTACCAAGCCTTTTCACATTTGCAAGAAACTAGTATAATTGGTATCGAGGATATGGAAGGATCACATATCAACCAGGTTTGTCGGCATCGGTGGGTAAAAGGTTCGAACTAAAACGAGGAGTTCATTGTTCTAGAAATCAACCGTTATTTAATTCATGTATCGATGTTGACAGATCATCTTTGACGTTGTTTCGTTGGCGCCTCTAGGAAAACATTCTGATGCTAACCTGAAACTACCCCTCGATGTTGACATGGAGGTGTTGACATGGAAATATAGAAATGACATGGGGGACATCAAAAGATGATGTGGGTAATACCTGATCAATATAGACTGCATACACAAAAAAACATGTGGCGATTGATTTTATCAATTGGGCGTGAGGAGCGTTTCTTTTTCGGCGTCGGTGATTTTTGTTTTGACACAGGTTACCATTCCCTTTCTCCCTCTTCGTTGAAGATGATGGTGTATCGATGATTGACAATTTTTGATGCCTATGTTGACGGTTTAACTTTCGTATTCCGCCGATGCCGATGGTGCATCAATGATTTTTTAGAAAAAATATTTATAGGACAGAATCAACAATCAACATTCCCTTTCTTCCATTTTTTCGATGTTGATGATACATCAGTGATCGAATATTATCGTTTTTATGTGAGCATTTTACCTCTCGGATTTCACCGATACCAATGATAGGTGCGTGGCTCAAATTTTTAGTTGCGTACACTTAGTCTAAATGCCAAGTTTACTTGGAGAAAAGGTCAATATATTCAATAATTCCAAAACAACCCAAATGTGATGGATGATAAAAAATAACAACACATAAAACCCATTGATCCCTACACAACTGACTAAATTCAAAAAAGACAAAGTGGTACCCAAAATAAAATTCATAAAAAACTTTTAGGGTGTGTTGAGGGCTCAACACTCCCTTCCCCATTTAAAAATTTAACACTTAGAATGTTTTATGAATTAATCTCCATCCACTTACTCATGTCATAAGTCTGCTACTAAACTTAGCCAATTTTCAATTGCGTGGTTTTGCGAGTTCAATTCCTCATCCTCTGAGTTTCGTAATCCTCACTTTGCACCCCAGGTTCTGTGATCTACAATTTGACCATCATAATTGTCGCGAGTTCCGACCTCCAAACTATTTCATTTCTCCTACATACAAGTCCGACTGACCACTTTGCAACACTTAGCTTATTTTTTATCATTCATAACCACGGGTTCCTAGGTTGGTGGGTTCATGAAAAAATCCATATTCCAAATTGTTCTAGTCCATCCCTTCCATATTCATGCTTTTCCCAATATGAATTAAGTATGGTTTAATTCTAATAACTGATCATCAAGGCTCCGAAAACATCGTCATTAATAGAGAAGGGATCGAGGAGATTTCTCATTAAATTGCATTAAAACACTATTTGCCAAAGGTTATATTATTGTCATCTCTCCAAAAAAATTCATTTCAGGTTATTATCCAGTTGAAAGAACACTCTCGTCAACCTATCGAAATAGTAGCTAGACAACAGTTCTTTGGTGATACTCTAAATATTTTTGGCCATGAAGACCAAAAATTTCAGTGATCCAGAGCATATTCATATTACTCCTCTCCTCCTATATAGAAAGATGTAATCTGATCCGGAATTGCTCACGTAGGATGTGTCCTTGAGGTATTTGATTGTAAATATCTTGTTGCATGGTGCATTGATAAGTATGTGTCGAGCCATAGGATTATAGAACTCCAAGGTCATTCTCTAGTTTCCCTTTCACCACAAGTCTTTCGCAGGATGTTGAAGCTTTTAGAGCCGACGCTTACATTCAAAGGAGAAGACTGCAGATATATCTTGAAGAGACATAACAATGGCCTTGACCTCTTGCCTAAATATTTGGATAATCTCGCATCTATTGCAGAAGAGATAACTAGGATTCAGGTTGACTCATTTAAAAACCCCTTTTGAGAAATCACTTGGTTGTTTACTAGGTTGACAGGTCAAGAAATCACTTCTACCATTTCTCACATGATTCTTTATAATTTATATTTTACAGTAAAATAACAAGTGATCTTTGATTGGGGAAAATTGATTTCTATCGAAATATTGTCCCAGTTAGTGCACTACAAAAAGGATAAAAAAATGTTTATGGTATCATATATGATATTCACTATACCTTATTGTTGTGAATTCCCAAAATTGACAATAAGTAAGAGGGTGAATTGTGAAACAAATCTGGTTACCTACTAGTATCAGGAATTATGTTGACATAAGACCCCTTTATATTTTTATGAAGTCTATAATGATTTTGTTTTAGTCCTCAAGAGGTTGTTTTTGGGAGAGAATACTTTAAGTATATCTGACCAGGCTAACAAATTTATAGAGAAAAGAGGAACGATAGAACAAATGGATAATCACAATTTCATAAGTATATTTTCTCCCAAATAAAATCCTTCTTTTCTCCCGTATCATGTATCTGATAAATTATTCATTATAGAGGTGGCAAGGCAATACAGTTTCTAGCTCCATTTTTTTCACCAAAAAAGGAAAAAACAATTCATCCCCTTTCCATGGAAGGTTTGATATTTTGTATTCAGAAACATAAATAAAGTTGATGAGTTTGTGAATTACTTCAACAATGTAAATCTAAAGTATGCTGAAAAAATAAAGGGGTTTGATCCCAATTTTATTTTTGTGGAACATATTATGTTAGCAGGATTCATCAACTCATTCATTCAAACTATCTTTAATGAAGAAGAAGATAACACCCAAAGTGCTCCTTTACACAATTTTGGTGACGTAGAAACAATACTCAGTACTAATGAGTTTTATAAGAAAAAAGGAAAGGGTTCTAGTGAAAGGAGCACCCAGTCTCCAATTGTTACTCTCAAAACTACCACATCTTGGAGCAATGCTCCAATGCCTCACCCAATTAGGAATATTTCCAATAGTAGATCAAGCGATGGAGGAGAGAAGAATCCCCCCCTAGAAAAATCAAGAGCTCACATAAGATCCCTATGAGAAAAAAGAGGAAGAATGTAGTGCAAGAGGAAGATGACAATCTCATATAAAACTACATCAATAGATTCTCTCCTAAAGACATGGAGCCCAAGGTAGATATTGAGAAAATGTTTCCCAGAATTTATCAGCAGGGAAATATGGCTCAATAAAATTCATTATTAAAGATCATTTTAAATGAGACCTTTAGTGAAGACGAGTCATTTATTTCCAAAGTGTAGTTTTTTATAAGGAATCTAAAAAATTGAGTGTAGAAAGAGGTGATCAGAAAAATAAGAAGGGAAAATCTCACTCAAAGGTTGACCTGAAAGATATGCGGCCATCCCAAATATCTAAAATTCACAGAGAAATTGGGGATGTTCTTGATGATTCTATCGGTGGTCTGGAAGCATAAAATACTAAGTTAAAAGAAAGGATCAGAGAGTTGGAAAGTGTCTTGATGCCTCTTCAATCCTTGCAAGTCCTTTGCCAATGGTCAAACCAACCACACCCACCATTAAATTGAAAGGATATTCAAGTCTAGTCACAACGGTCCAGAGTTATGTAGAAAAAGATATTAAGAAGAGAATGTCACTAATAACATAAGCGTAGTAAGTATACAAAAATATTGTTTCTTTTGGCTCAAGGGCACATGCTTTTCTTGAATATTGCAATATGATTTGAAGGACGACGAAGGTTTTTACACTAATGTTGTTTTACCATTTGGAATTAAAATCTCAAACATGATAGAACTAAGAAGAAGAGAGGAGGACTTTCCTTCTCCAAGTTGAATAAAACAAATAAATGCTTGCTGGAAGGAAACAATTACTAATTTGAGTAACATTGTTCAAGAATGCAGTGAAGCCATACTGAAAAAGGAAGAATTGTTCAAAAGACTCATAGAGATAGACCTAGTAGGAGGTAGTAACAAGGTACAAGACCCTAAAGTAATTATGAACTCAATTTTTCTAACAAAGAAACAATTTAACAAACAAGTTGAGATATTTAAGGGGTTATCAATTGAAATGTTTTATAGCATACTTGAATATAATGAAGATGAAGTAGACAATTGTCTAGTGGATTATTCTGTGAAAAAACAAGATATTGAGGAAGCGATACATGGTATTTCTCTTGACTTAATATATTTGGAAGGTGAATTATTCAACATTAAAATCAGACATGAGATAAACTTCGCACCAATCATGAAAAACTATATTGAAGATTGGTTCAAAAAATAAATTGACAAATTAGCCAACAAAGGGAAATAAATAGTTGAGATGGTTCCTGTAACTGTTAACGAAGACAATAAAAGGACAACAACAAGAAAGTAACAAAAGAGAGAGACCATCATAGTAAGTTTATGATGATCACAACTTGCTTTCTTTATCAATTTTTTCATCCAGTTACTCCACTTCTTTGACTAGAAAGGTCTAACTGAAGTCTGGTAACTTCTCCCTATCTTATTTTCAATTCTTGCTACTCCATTGGCACCCACCATCCTCCTTCCCTAGATTACTTCTTGTTTGTATTTTCTTTATGGTCTGCGGGATCCCCAATCCCAATCGTAAGGAAAAACACATTTAAATTTCAAGGTTTTGTAACAGACTATATATCTTTCAGAAATCCCAAGAGAACTATTTTGGGATCAATTTTGATTGTACTTTGTAACTTTGAGTTTTGAGTATAAATTATTTCATATTGATCTATCATTATATTTATTTGAGCTCCCCATGTGTTTACTCTATTAAATTTCTCTTATGCATGCAGACCATCTTCTTTTATTTTATGTGATAAAAAATATTTAGTTTAACTATGATGGATTTGAGGAAATTTTGTTTATATTTTTCAAATATATGATGTGTGTGGCTCCTGGTCATCTCTCAGGAAATATTTTTTGAAAACAAAAAGCATTTATTTTACTGCAATTTTTATCTTTCTTTGAATATCATGGCAGACTTTTTTAGAGTTCTGCATTACTCTCAAAATTTAGAACCCCAAGAAACTCTTGAAATTAAAGAGGAGTACCACCTCTATAAAAACGTAGAGGGATTTGTATCCCTACAAGGTTGTCGTTTCAGTCCTAATGGATTCAAGCTTCAACATTTTTGGTGACCATACTGGGGACTGATTTATTTTCAAGATATTTGAGGAACTATAAATCTCCATGGATCAAATTTTTGAGAAGAAGATTCAAGAAAATTGCTGCTTATTTTAAGCATGGCTCACTTTTTTTGTAATTTCAAAAAGAAACAAGAAGCACCAAAGATTCAGGAGAATGAACTCCCTAGAAACTCCATTGAAAAAATTCAAAATGAAGGGTTTCATTCATGTCATAATGCTTCTTTATATTCTTCATCAAGCCCATCAATGGCTTTGAAAGACTCAACAAAAGAGAGAAATAATCAAAGAAGGAGGCGATTTCATAATACCCCTTTAAATCTACCAGAAATAGACTTTCAAATGCCCAATATTCCTATTGAAAAATTTTGTACATTCTTTTGGTATGCTTCAGAAGAAGCAGAACAACATTTGATTAATTTTAAAGGTACATGTTATAATTTCAACCTCACTGAAGCCAATGTTACATGTAGATTATTCTTACAAACTCTACGAGGGAATTCTCTTGAATGGTATAGTTCATTACTTCCTAACTACATTACCAACTAGGATGTCTTAGAAGATTCATTTGCAACAAATTTAATCTCAAAATTGCATTCATATGTTTTTAAATGTTGTTGCCCACCCATCCTCTCCCATATAGAAGCAAGATAATGAATTGACCAATTTTGAAGAGGACTCTAATCAAAGATTGAATGAAATTTCTAAGTCAAGTCATGTTGTTGAATATGAATATGAAAATGCCAAATTACAAGAAGAAAATTTCATCCTCCTATATAATCCATATGAAGATATTTCAAGAAGCAAATTTGAAAATCAAATTGAGGAGCCTCCACCCAATACACAAGAAGATTCCATCCTTGTAATAGATGATGAAACATCACAAGAGAACTTGCAACAAGAAGAACTGATGGAAGAAATGAATCTTGTGAAGATTGATGAAAAAGATCACCTTTACAAGAAAGAAGAATCTTTTCAAGAGATTTTTGATGAATCAAGAACCTTGGAAGTGGTTGTAAATAAAGAAAGGGATGAATGCATTCTCATGATGAAAGCATTGATTTTATTGAATTATGGTTTCAAAGAATTGTTGTCCAAACAAAACAATCAAATATTCACCATACTTGATATGGTTTTTCTCGAGTATATATTGACAGTTCCCCTTACTCATTGGTACAAGTCCCAACATATATCATAATTTTGAATAAGGTAACTGGTCTTGAGATTTTGGTGTTCTCAGGAATACAAATCCATCAAAGGAGAAGAATGGAGAGATATCTTGAAGAGACATAACAATGGCCTTGACCTCTTGCCTGAATATTTGGATAATCTCATGTCAATTCCAAAAGACATAACCGAGATTCAGGTCGACTCCTTTAAAAACCCCTTTCGGGAAATTTCTTGGTTTTTTACCAGGTTGATAGGTCAGGAAAGCACTGCTACCATTTCTCGCATGATTCTTTATATTTTATATTTTTTAGAGTAAAAGAACAAGCCATCTTTGACTGGGGAAAATTGATTTCTATCGAAATCTTGTCCCAAATAATGCACTTCAAAAAGGATAAAAAAATATTTATGGCATCATATATGATATTCACTATAGTGTATTGTTGTACATTCCCAAAATTGACCATAAGTAAGAGGGTGAATTGTGAAACAAATTCAGTTACCTTCTGGTATCATGCATTATGAAGACATAAGACCCCTTTATATTTTTATGAATTCTATAATGATTTTGTTTCAGTCTTCAAGAGGCTGTTGTTGGGAGAGAATACTTCAAGGATATCTCACCAGGCTAAAAAATTTCTATAGAAAAGAGAAACGATATAACAAATGGATAATCACAGTGTCATAAGGATATTTTGTTCCGAGGAAAATCATTCTTTTCTCTCGTATCATGTATCTGATAAATTATTCATTGCAGACGTGGCAAGTAAATTGTTACATCCCCTCTTCTGGTACGACTCCTACGATGTACCACCGGTAAAAGCACCCTTAATTTTTATTTTTATTTTGTGTGTGTAGGAAGGTAGTAATGACATTATACTCAACATTGCAACATGATGACAAAGACAACGCATGCAACTCATGCAACAAAAAAATAACGACCTAACATAAAATCACATCAAGCACCTGGAAGAAATGTACGACATTCAACCGACGAAGACTACCAGCCCGTCCTACCCTGCAATGGTTAGGACCTCCAGGACACATAAGCAACGCTCAAGCCAAGGTTCCCATTGATTTTGACCATTTAAGGTCTCAAGGTTGGTGACTGTTCTGATGAACAAGGAGGTGTCTACATCCCGCCCGACACAAGCATACCAAGCCTACTAAGCTAAAGAAAAACATCCTAACAACCCAACGCACCCAAAATTCATTACACAAGTAACTAGAACCCTAACAATGAGCAAACCAAGCACATTAAATGTTTACAAAACCAAGTACAGACATTAATTAAAATGAACAAAAACACCCTCAATGGGAAGCACAAGCTAAAAATGACTTCGTCAACAACCCAACCATTAATCAAGGCTAAATGGTCAATATCTATGATTTAAATTGGCGTTAATTACAGATCAATTAACCAGTCTAAATTCCCTTAGTCAACGAGTTACCAAACGAACTTAACATGAATTACAACTCAAATTTAGCGAGTCTGAGTTACCAATTAGGCGATATCTATAAATCCAACTAACATCAATTACATATCTAATTTAGCAAGTCTAAAATTTGCAATCTAGTCTTTACTCATCATACTAATTTTAATATTTATTACAACCTAAATGGACAATTCTATATTAATCCGAATCCCCATCCAACTAGCCATAAACTTGAATAACAACATTATCATTCTTAAAGTGAAATGCTACCATTAGCACTTATGAACAGTTAAACCTCAACATTAGTCTAGCTATAATGACTGAACTAACCACACTAGCTGTTTATTATCATTGAGGAGGAAATTGCCAGCTAATAACATTGTTGTAGAAAATCAACGAGGTAATTACATAACTGTTACATAACAATTTATTATAGTAGTTAACAAGGAATTTATCATAATGATTAACATAATCAATTAATTGAGTAATAACAGGGTAGTTTGCATGATTATTTTCATAACAAGTATTATAGCACTAACAAGGTGATTATCATGTTAATTAACATAACAATTAATATAACAGTATCAAGGTAATTTATATGACGGTTAACATAACCATTAATAGCGCAAAAACAAGGCAATTTACATAATTGTTAACCATTTAACTCGCTGCAGCATTTAATCCATAAGTAGGAGTTTGCTGACCATTCACAGTGTTGTAGCAATTGTTCTGGCATTTAGTAAGGCAATTAATATAGCATTTAACATTGCAATTAACAAGCCAATTAATTGTATCAATTGTTCTGATAAATTCATGGTCATTACAACAAGCTCAGTCAACATTCTAAAGGCAAAAATCATGGGTAATTACAGCAAGCTCTGGCAACATTCTAAAGGAAAAATCGTGGGTAATTACAGCAAGCTCCGACAACGTTCTAAAGGCAAAATCGTGGGTATTTAAACAACAATCTAAGTCAGTCTTTAAAAGAAAAAATGTGGGTAATTTTGACAACAATCTCTTCAAATTTTAAAGGAAAACATCGTGGGCAATTAAACAACAACTCAGTCACGTTTTGGATGGAAAAATTGTGAGCACTTAAACATCAATCTCAGTCACCTTTGAATGGAAAATTTGTGATCATTTAAACAACAATCACAGTCTCAATTTAAAAGGGAAAAACATGTATAGGGACACACCAGAAGGACATTCATGGCTATCCGTATTTTAAATATCCAGAATGATGTGCCCAAAACACACTAGAAGGAACTCCATGTTGCCATCATCATTTGAAAGGGAAAAATGCTGGCAAAACGTAGGCATGGAAATGAATTCGTTTTCCATTGCCAGGATACCAATGCAATGCAGACAGTAATACAAAATGTTTTTTTTTCATTTCCAGGACACAATATAAGATGCAGACAGGAAATCAAATCGTTTTTCCCATTCCAGGATACCAATACAATGCAAACAGTAATGCAAAAACGTTTTTCATTTCCCGAACACCATTATAAAAAACAGATAGGAAATCAAACATTCTTCCCATTGCCAGAGTACCAACACAATGCAGACAAGAATACAAAAAAAATGTTTTTCATCTCTCAGACACCAATATAAAATGTAGATAGGAAATCAAAGGTTCTTCCCATTGCCAGAGTACCAATAGAATACAGACCTGAAATCAATTCGTTTTTTTTTTTCATTGCCAGAATACCCAAAAATTTGCAGACCGGAAATCAATCCATGCTTCCAATGCTATAACCCCAATACAACGCAGACAACAGTAAGAGAATGCAAGGATCCAATGGGAAAGTTCATGGAATGATTGTCGGAGTTTCTATCGGTCAAGGCATAGAGAAAACCAACCAGGACACCAGATAATCCACATGCAGAGGTCGTTGTCAGATGGTGGAATCCACAATCAGCCAAGGATACACATCAAGGGTATCCGACTAACCGGTTCATCCTTCACTCATCATCCTCGCATAGAAAAGCATGGCGTTGAGATCCATAGGTCTTTTAACGCTAAGCCGATGATCGTAGATTAGGCTCCTGGTCGATTGCTTAGGCGAGGATTGGTGAGCTAGGGATGAATGCTAAACAACCACGGAGGTCACAATCAACACAACAAGGTGGTCAAGACGTGCGGGAAAATGAAGGCCATTGGAGTCAACAACCATCGATCTAGGCTAAGGAAGGTTTCAATCATCAATTTAAAAATAAACATCAGTTTACTTCTCCATTAAATAAGCAGATCCAAGCATAAGTCCTAATACATTCTACCCTACTAAAATGAAGAGAGCATATCATTGCCTAATCGCCTGCTCTGAATGACATCTCGCGCGCTCCATGCAACTTTTTCTCACCGACCATTGAGACTTCACCGGTACCTCCCAGCCAATGCTAGGGGTACTCTTCTTCCCCCTTAGCCCCTCAAGCCACAAAGGGGCCACACACTCACTATACATAGATTTTGACTAGCTCCCAGCTCGCCTCGCAAGGCCGAGCTACCACTCCTCACTGAGATGGGTATCCCAACTCCCACAAGTTAAGTCAGTCAAGTAGATATTTCTGCAGTGTAACACTACCCAAACAAAAGAGATCCAACCTCCATCTTCTCTCTTCATTATATAGAGTTTCGTGGTTGCTTACTTTCCTAAAATCTTGTTTAGTTAAGTTTTTAAAATTTAATTCCTAAAAATTCCTCCCTGTACAAGTGTCACCCATCCCCTTCATTCCTCCATAAATTAATTTCTTTAATTAATTAATTATCTTTATTTCCCTCACCCACCTACAGTTACTCCTAGAATCGCTCCTAGGTGTCCCCAAATTCTCTTACAGGTTTTAATGACTTTCCCCACCATTAAATTTCTAGTTCAGTTTAAATTAGAAAGCTCTTAAATGGTAGATACTTTACTAAGTTTGACTTTCTGCTTTTTCCCTTATGTTCTCTTTTTCCCTTTTTATGTTACCTCTTTTCCTAGTTTCCTAATATTTTAGATTTTCCCTCTTTCCCCTTTTTATTTAGAACTCAAAAAGGCAGGTGTGGAGATTAAACCCTTTTTGCCTTTTCTCTTTTAATTATATTTATTAAATTATCATAAAATAATAAAACGATTAATTCCCTTTTTAAATTTTAATCCAACAGATTTTTTTTTTGTTATGAATCAATTTAATTTCTTACTCCCTTTGTGTTACAAGATTTAATGAAGAGTATAATTATTATTTATGTTGTTTTTATTATTATTATTATTATTATTATTATTATTGTTATAGCTAGATAAAATTTTACCACTAGCATAGTTTAGACTTAGACCTTAATTTTTCATACAGGGCGACATTTAATTAGGGAATTTGTTTTAAAAATTTCTTAACACATTATTCGTCCTAAGGCCATCTAGGTTCATTCCTCTATCATCAACAATGCGACGTGCCCTTCAGGACGCACTAGGTGCTCCAAGGGTGCCACTCGCATTAATCTGTTTCTCTTGCACGACGTGCCCTTCAAGATGCACTATGTGCTCCAAGGGTGCCACTCGCCTCTCTCCATTTTTCTTGTGCGACGTTCCCTTCAGGACGCACCACATGCTCCAAGGGTTCCACTCACCTATTGACTGACTTGGTAGACATCAATAACCCCTAGAGTCAATACTCTGCCAGGTGAACTTGTGTGAGACTAAGGGCCTCTAAGGAATAAGGCCCCCGCCTTATTGCATGCCCCTTAGATTCATTGTGAGCGACTTTCGTAGTCTACCCTCATGGCATCATGGGTCCTCTCGAACTAGGTAAATGTTAACCTACAGTTTGAGCCATGGAGGGAGTGCTAGTAGGTTGTGGCAGGGCTGTTGTCCACACCTCTCCCTCAACATCTCTAGTAGTCATGCGTGACCCCTTTACTCCACATGTGAGTCTGGTCAGCAAGCTATCGTTAGCCTGCATCATCAATAAATCATGTCAGAACATATCCATATCATATCATCTAATCAGATGCACTAATATCATAGTAAAACAATCAAACCCCAATGGTACACTCCCTGACTCGATCCAGATTCCAAGGGGTTCCATCGAT
>JZKD02S1737004.1:196839-243239 GCA_000966675.3 Picea glauca | reverse complement strand
TCCCACAATTGATCAGTCAGGAAATATGGCCCAACAAAATTCATCATTAGAGATCGTTGAAAATGAGACCTTCAGTGAAGAAAAGTGATTTGGTTTCCAAAGTTTTGTTTTTGATAAGGAATATAAAAAATTGATTGTATAAAGAGGTGATCAGAAAAACAAGGAAAAATCTCGCTTAGAGCTTGGCCTAAAAGATATGTGGTCATCCTAGATCTCTAAAATTCACAGAGAAATTAGGGATGCTCTTGATGATTCTATCAGTGGTATGGAAGATAATGTAGAAAAGAATATTAAGAAGATAATTTCATGAATAACAAAAGCGTTGGAAGTATCAAAAAATATTGTTTCTTTTGTCTCAAGGGAACACACTTTTCATGAATATTTGCTAGTTGATTTGAAGAACGAAGAAGGTTTTTACACTAATGTTGTTTTACCATTTGGAATCAAAATCTCAAACATGACAGAACTAAGAAGAAGAGAGGAGGACCTTCCTTCCCCAAGTTGAATATAACAACTAAATGTTTGTTGGAAGTAAAAGATTAAGAATTTGAGTAACATTGTTCAAGCATCAGTGAAGCCATACTAAAAAAGGAAGAACTGTTCAAAAGACTCACTGTGATAGACCTAGCAGAAGGTACTAAATAGGTACAATGCCCTAAATTAATTCTCAACTCAATGTTTCTAACAAACCAACAATTTGATGAACAAGTTGAGATATTTAATGTGTTATCAGTTGAAAATGTTTATAGCATACTTGAATATAATGAAGAAGAAATAGACAATTGGCTAGTGGATTATTCCGTGAAAAACCAAGATATTGAGGAAGAGATACATGGTATCTATCTTGACTTAATATATTTGGAAGGTGAATTATTCAACATTAAAATCAGACATGAGATAAACGTTGCGCTAATGAAAAACTACATTGAAGATTGGTTCAAAAAAACAATTGACAAATTAACCAACGAAGGGAAATAAACAATTGAAACGGTTCCTATAACTGTCAATGAAGACAATAAAAGGACAAGAACAAGAAATTAACAAAATATGGATACCATCATAGTATGTTTATACTGATCACATCTTGCTTTCTTTATCAGTTCTTTCATCCAGTTACTTCGCTTCTTTGACTAGAAAGGTTTAACCAAAGTCTGATAAATTCTCCCTATCTTCTTTTCAGGTCTTTCTACTATGTTGTCATCCGCCATACTCCTTCTCTATCTTACTTCTTGTTTATATTTTCTTTATGGTCTGTAGTATCCCCAATCCCGGTCCTAAGGACAAACGGGTAAAATCATGAAGATGGGTGTCTATTTTGCTTGTTTTATGAGAAAAAAAAACTATATTTTCACAAGTTCTTCAACTTCCGGTATACAAAAGTATTTTTTTTATTTAGAATTTCACTTTACAGTAGAAACAAAACTTGTGAAGAATTTCTTTGGCTTTCCACTCACTATTTTTAATATATTTTTTTATTGATATTTGATATGTCAATTTGACAATTGTTTAATAGTATGTTTCTTAAACATGAAAGGAATGATAATGAGTTATCCAACCCCCCCGGCCCCCCAACAATGTATCTGTTATTAAAATTTTGTCTTAGACAAATGCAATATATTGCAACAATATACAAAGACTCTATTTTATTATCACTATACTTTTGAATCTAATGAATGAATATTATAATTTCTAGAATTTTTTGAAGTTGATCAAGCGGAAAATGTTGCATATTTTAAACACATGTTTTCCCCCACCTTGTATCTATCTTATTTTTTACTTAACAGTAAAATCTAAAAATACCCTTTTGAAAAGAACAGTTTAAGGATTTTGAATATAATTTTTTCTAAATTTTTCACTATGTATTTTTAGAGATACAGATATTTCATTTCACTGAATCATAATGTGAGCTGAAAATATTATGCATTGATTTAAAAAAAAAAAAAATCAAAATGAAAACAAATTATATCCATTGAAAGTCGATTCAATTTTGCAAATGTTGGTATCAATTTCAAAACTAAATTCTGAGTATTTGCAGGAGTCTGAAACCTCCAAAGTTCGGGTAAGCTAGAGGGAATTCTCAGGTTCCTGCAAACAATCCCATTCACTTGTTTTCGGCCGAAAAAATTCTTTTGGTCGAAAGAAAGTTTTTTCGGCCGAAACATGTAATTTTAATGGAATCAGTTAAAAATAAATGGTTTCCTAGATTTTCGGTCAAAAGGTGGGTGAGAGAATTTCGTAGGCTGGAAACAATGAAGAGACACGTTGTATCATTTCACTTCACGCCAAATCTTATAAATACGCTTTCAGCCAAACACATTTAACACAATTCACTCGCTTGTTTCATGGTTTTCTAGAGCACCTAAACAAAGTTTCGAATCATTTTTTTTGTGTTTTTGAACAAGGTAGTTGATGTTTTGAATGAAAAAAAAAATAAATTTTTTTGAAGTTCAATTTTTTTTATTGGAATAACAATTTATATATTGAAAGCTAAATGTTGAACTTTTTTTCAAGGTGAAGCCTTTGTTGAACATAAAATTATTGATATTAGTTTTTAATAATTTTTGTGACAATGAAGTTTTTCTGAGACTATTATGAAATGTTGATTTTTTTTAAAACTTTTACAGATAACTATACTCATGGGAAACAAAAGTTTGTGCAAGAGAAAATTCGATTGCACTCGATATGAAACTCACCATAATAAACAAAGGAAAGCTAATTATTGGAGAAATAAATGAGAACATGCAAATATTGAAGAAAGAAACAATGATGATGTAAATAGAGATTTTCAACAAGAAGAAGTCCAACCAGGTATGCATGCACATATTTTCTATATTAAAAGTATAGAATTCAAATTTAAAATATTGTTTAATATAATTGATTGTAATTATGATTTGATGTTTTTCAAAAAAAACAAATAGATTTGTCTCATAATGTCGATGAAGACATTGAAACCAAAATTGAAGCATAAGTCGAATCACCTATAGGTATGTACATAAATTTAGATAATACAAGATGAACACTTGTATATAGTTTAGTGAATTTATGTTCGGGTTTTGTTTTTTAATATAAACTTTAAATTGAAATATGTAAAATAATCTATCAACATTGATGATGAAATATTAGAAAATGTTGATACTGACAAATTTGGGAAGAAAGAAGCTAAGCATTATATATGATATTGAGCTAAGAATATGTATAATACTTTTTTTAAAGATGAATTAGTAACAATACAAGCTCAACTTTTACTCTGTCTAATAAAGTCAAGAAATTTAAAAGAAGATACATCATTATTGGGTATTCAAAAGTTGATAAAAGATATAAAGGTGAAACAGAATGTCTTTGACAATATAACTAGTGTATTAAAAGATTTTGGAAAATCTCGAAAAAAAGATGCTAGTGTTGCACATAGAGTGATACAAACAATAGTTGTTTCATCTAGCAATATAAAAGATAGTTTGGCATGACACATGGAAAAAATGATGGGAACTTCAAGAAAAACATTGTACAAACATACAAAATTTTGATTGCAAATAGATGCAAATGATGAACTTGTTTGTTGGACAATGATTTCTAGACAACCCTACAAAGATAGACTTGCATAAAATTTTAAAGAATCGTCGCATAATTGTTGGTTGACATAATCTCGTGTTTCACCACATACAAGGGATGTGTTGCGACGAATAATAGCACAAAAACAATATGAAGAACATCCAAAACATATATTTCCAATGACATAAATATAATTGTTCAATAAGTTCAAAGAAGAGCACAAAGAAGTTAAAATTTCCATCAATACATTTGTGCAACAAAAACCATGGTTTGTTAGACCCATAATTGTTCGTGACACTTGTTGTTCTCGTTATCATGTGGAATTTGAGTTATATTAAGACACTTTTATTGATTTTGGTAAAAATTTATGGTCAAGTTCACCTCCTCCTTCCACATTCTGTGCTTTTATATCTGAAATTCTATATGAAAGAGAAGGTGATGAATTATTTTACCAAAAAAAATGTGTTGGTGGAAAGAAATGTGATCGTTGTGGAAATGTAACTTTATTTCACTCAAAGTATCCTATTGATATGAATGGTCAATCATTTTATGATATCACAGTCAATTGGAAGAGATATGAATATATCAACAACACGGCTCCACATTCTTCAAATGTTATTTCCAAAAGGATTGATTTGAAAGTAGATAAAATCGGTGTGATAGATTTTTTGAAGAAATTTTAGGAAGAAATTTATAAATACACCAAGCATTCACATAGATCTCAATGGAAAGACCTACAATTCAAACAATCCCGTGAAGTGTTTCCACCAGGGAAAATTTTGCAGAGAATTACACATTCACTGCACACAAAAAAATACTTAGTGAATATTATCATTCTAATCAAGTCACTATATCTTTCCACGCTCTATATAGACATGTTCAACAGATTATTGATAACATAGAAAGCACCAATGACAATCAACATGTTATTAAAGAATATCACTTTTATATATGTGATGATCGAACACATGACACACATTATGTAGAACATTGTTTTGATAAATTTTATGATTCATTAAAAGAAAGTGGGATCAGATTCTATCGACATTGGATATAGTCAGATGGGTGTGCAGGTCAGTTCAAATCTTCACGATCATTCTATTGGTTGTGTCGTATTCATAAGAAATCAAGCATAACACATTGTTGGAATTTGTTTTAGACTGGTCATGGAAAATGAGAGTACGTCGATGCAGGGGCATGTGTAAAACGAGTATCAATTTTAATTATGAAATTGCGGATTTTGATTCCAAAAGTGTTGATATTATATTAAATTGTTAAATTTGTGCATTTAGATTTCAATCTCTTGAAGCAAATTGAAAATAAAATTGAAATTATGAGCTACTTGAAAAATGTGTATGATGAATGTAACACTACTTATATTCTATACATTAAACATAGTTTTCATTAAATTTGATTGAAAAAAAACTAAAGTTGAAAAAGAATTTGATTTTGTGACCTGATAACAAAAAATAAAAAATAAAAGGTCATCTACTAAAGCTTGGTTTGCTACATTTAGATTTTCATTTTTTTAATTGAATTTGGAGTATATTCAAAATTCAAGGTATGTATGATTAACATCCTAATTAAAAATTTTAAAGACATCTTAAAAAGTATCAATTTTAATTATGAAATTGTGAATTTTGATTCCAAAAGTGTTGATATTATATTAAATTGTTAAATTTGTGCATTTAGATTTCAATATCTTAAAGCAAATTGAAAACAAAATTGAAATTATGAGCTAGTTTTCATTAAGTTTGATTGAAAAAACTTAAGTTGAAAAAGAATTTGATTTTGTGACCTGATAACAAAAAATAAAAAATAACACCATCTACTAAGGCTTGGTTTTGTTGCATTTAGATTTTCATTTCTTTAATTGAATTTGGAGTATATTTAGATTTCAAGGTAGTGTATGATTAACATGTCCTAATTAAAAATTAATAGCACTAGTGAATACTTACATTAATGGTAGGTGTCATATTAATGGCACTAGTGAATACTTCCAATGTGTAGAGGATTGATAATCCATCAACCCTTTTCTACTCTTTTCGATACATAAACAATTTATATCAAGATAAATTTTAATGAAAATTGCTTACTTATATTAAAGTATATTTTAATTTTGCATATTAAAATAGGTTCTAGATCATGTTTTTATTTCAAAGTACATATTTTTATTTCAATTTTTCTTGAATAAATATATTGAAATCTTGAAAAGAAACCAAATACAAACATAACCAGTTTAGTGTTGGACTGTCATTTCATTGTGAATTTTCAATAAAGAAACCAAGGAAGAACATAACCAGTTTAGTTCTGGACTGTCATTTCAATGTGAATTTTCAATTTTGAGTTCATAGTTTTTACTAAATTTTGGATTTATAGGAGTCTACGCCCTATCAAAATAAAGGAGGGGCCTAGATTGATGCGATGATCAATATGCTTAAATTTACAATTTTCATTGTTAAAGTCAATTGATTATCACTTGAATGGAATGGAATAAAACCCATATCACCCAATGAAAACTGGCTTTTACCTTGGTAGTCTAATACTAATTTTTCATCACCATGGACTCAGACTTTCTTTTTATTTTTTCACTCTCATAAGAAACTCTCATATATTTTTAATATACAATATTGTTTATTGTTTTTTCCATTCTAATATTATTAATAGGAGGCAATTGAGAAGTATGAAACCTAACTTGAGAAACCCTCTAGTCCTCAACCCTCATCTCTGAGTGTTGTTTAGGGTAAGGGGATCCAAAGTGGGAAGCTATAATTTGATTACTTGTTTGACTGTTTTCAACCATATTTCCAAATCAAACAAAATTTAAATTATAAGTTAGAAACTATAATTTGATAATAGCCCAGATCTCCCATCACTATAGAATCAATTCCACTGTATACATAATCATCTCTACTTCACATAGTACAAATCAAACAAAATTTAAATTATAAGTTAAAAACTATAATTTGATAACTACCCAGATCTCCCATCACTACAGAATCAACTCTACTTCACATAGTACAATGATGTTTATAAATAAAATGAAATAAAACATTTTCAATTTCAACACGGTATCATAAAACATAAATCAACCTTTTACCAGATCATAAAAATTGAAATTATAAGCTCACCATAGAACATAAATTATCCTTTCACCATCCTTAAATTGAAATTATAAGCTATTGACTATTTATAAATGAATAAACAATATATTTCACCATCATAAACAATATAAGAGAAATCAAAGATGAAACAATAAAAAAATGATATTTTGAGTTCCATATATATATATATCAAATAAAAGTTTGAATAGTTACACCGCCAAATACATAGGTTCCACATCCATTTTAGGATGATAACAAAAACTAATACATTTAACTCCAAAATTCTGGACTCTAAGCCATCGCTTTAAGATAGACCACTTCATACCCATAATTCATACCTCCAAAATAAAACATTCGTCGAATTCAAAATTTAAAAATTTACAATAAAATATATCTACAAATTTAAAATAAAATGTACACATGTACCATTTTAGATAAATAAAAGAAGTTGTGATTAAAGAAAAATTGACATACATACCAAAAGATTTAAGTCTCATCCTCCAACATACTCCTTTCCATCAAATATAATGTAAACATCTGTAACAATAAAAAACAATAATAAAAAAAACAAATAACACATATTAGCATATATACTTTAATTAAATATTAAATAAACAATAAGAAATAATAACATACCCAACTAGAGTTCCACAGATTTAAGATTATCGCTCTCTTTTATTACACTTTTTTGGCACTTTTTTTAAACCAAAGTTCCATCACAAAGTTCCAAAACTTTCAAAATATTTACTCTCCATATTAGGCATACATGATCTAAACAATGTAAAATCTTATCTAAAATCTTACAAATTTTTAAAGAGAAAAATTGTGTTCTCGGTAACCAATTTTTGTGTTTAGAGTTAGATAATACCCTGAAAATAAATATAGTTTTGTATGCAGAAAGTTCAAAAATATCTATATTAATTCATTCTTCTAATAAAATACTTATCTCCTCGTGGATAAAGTCTCAGATCCTTCAGGTGAAATTCTCATGTCAGGTGACCATATTTACTTAGCAGTAAAATACTTATCTCCTTAGTAGTAAAATACTTCTCCCCTCTTCTACAGTGGAATATATGTTCTCATATAATCAAATTCCCTCAAATGCCCTTTCAAATTAAAGGACTCATAAATATCCATATTAAGCCATTCTTCCAAGAAATTACTTATATCTATGAAAGTTCACAAATATCCATTTTAAAAACCATTCTTCCAGAAAATACTTATCTCCTTTTTTCGCGGTGGAATATATGTTCTCATATAATCTTTCATGTACATGAATAAAACACAAATCTACACATATATTAAGTCATTCTTAGAAAACCATTTAAATTTTTCATCTTTGGGATGTATTCATATTACATATAATCAAATGCTCTTTGAAATATGTCATCGTCATGATCTAAACACAAGTGAGATCATGCACATACATAGCTTATTTGTAAATATACTTGAATGTTGTTTTTTGTGGTTAGTAACCAATTTAGTTAAGAGTTTGAAAATACCCTTGCAAGATAGAATTCACTTCATTTTATGAAGAAATCACAAATGTCCATACTACGTCATTCTTGGACAAGAAGGCAATGAATGCAATCGAAGAAAATTTAAAAACTTCCCCTTTTCTGATGTGGGAAAGAGTTTGTTCTCAAATAATCAAATGTTCAAGTTCAAAATTAATTCTTCATCATGATCTAAACATAAATAATATTGAATGTACCATTTTAGACAACTATAATCTTATATAGGGGTTCTACATATTTCAAAATAATTGATTAAAGCGTTAAAAATTTATATAGACACTAGTTGAGTAACCCTATGAATAGAAAAGGCTAAACTAAAAATTTGAGAAAAAAAAAATTTGAAAAAGGTAAAAATTATAAGAATACTCAACAAAAATAACCTTGAACACTTTTATATAAAAGGCCCAACATAAAAACAAATTAAAACGCACTAATGTTCAATGAACATACATTTAAGAATCATCATGAATGGACACATCCTTCCCAGGTATTGATGCATCCTCCTCAATCCCAATCTCTCGCACTCTCTTCTACACATTTTATTTAAACACACTCTCATGCA
Source organism: Picea glauca (assembly GCA_000966675.3). Taxonomy (NCBI): domain Eukaryota; kingdom Viridiplantae; phylum Streptophyta; class Pinopsida; order Pinales; family Pinaceae; genus Picea; species Picea glauca. The sequence continues at coordinate 234,507 of JZKD02S1737004.1, read as the reverse complement.
CTCTCTTCTCCACATTTCCCTATATAACACATTTCAAATTTGAAAATTTGAAAATTAAATTTAAATGATTTTAACACATTAAATCGTACTTTTAAATTTGGAAACATCTAATACTTGTGATGTGCCAACCTCAATATCAATAAATTATACCCACCATACCCTAAGATTCAATAAATTAAATATTGTTTAAGACATTATTATTTTAAATTAATAAATTACATCACAATTTCATATATAACTAAATTTGTTTTCAACATGAAATGATACCTATGAACTCCCACCCTCTTCAAACTCTCCCAATGAGAATTGGTACAAGCATGCCCAGGTAGCAGGAGATGGAATAGGGATCTGTGAATAACACAACTAAGAACTAAATCTAGGATTCCATGTGTTCACATTTATACAAAATCATAAATGTCATGTTGTTGATCTTATTCGAAAGATTGGAGATTGGACAACTAAAGTGCTCATATGTGAATATTAGAAAACACATACCCGGTTCAACCCATCCAAATTTAAACTTTTGGAATCAAGTCCCATATTTATTGGAGATTCATTTAACATATGTCCAAACTACAATTAATGACAATAATAACTCAATTATTTATATAGACACAATGATATGTATCTAGATCTAGAAATAGAAGTAAACTATCCCCAAATGCATAAAAAATGTATTAAATATAACACATACCAATCTGATGTTTGGTTCATCATTCTAAATGACCTCCTTCCAACCATTACGACAAAATTTTGCATACTCCTTAAGATCTTCTACTGACATGGTATCTAACTCCTCATCTGTTTTATAAACAAAAATGGCTTGAGAATTGGCTTCCTCTCTCTGACGGTTCAAACCAACATCAACACCATAAAAAATCGATTCCAAATTTTCCCCGATTGCATTCCTAGTCTCTTTAACAACCTATGATGAAGATCACAACTCTGAATGTGAAGAAAATGTCCCTGTTGGATGAGATCTAAAGGTCGTGGAGGCCTATGAAATGTTGCATTTCAATATGCCCCTTTCTGATCATATGTCTGTCATTTACTAGCCCCATAGTAATTTGATGGTAGGATAGTATAATCAGGGTGTATTTCCATGAAAAAATCTGCATAAAAGTGTTTAGCAAAATAATTTGGAACCTCATCATTCCACGACAACTTCCCATATGCTATCAAAAATCTATTATAAAGATGTCATGTTATGTTGGGGTGCTTAAAATATTGCACCTTCAACATATTTCACTTTGGCCCATCTTTGAAATTGAACATAGAAATTGCATTTTCTTTTGAAACTTTACTTTTTACTACGTTCCATTTATCATAGCTCATCACCTCCAACTTTCATCTCCTTATCAAATCGATAAAATTGTCAGTTGTTGGCCCCATATTTTGATATGCATCCATAAAGTTTTGCAATGAATTCAAAACAATCTCCAAGCTTTGTTTACTCTCCCAAGGGAGATCCAAGCTCTTGAAATCATTTTCCAACCTGCTTTTAACAGCTGAGCATCGCTCGAGGGTCATTGCTTTAGTAATCATTTCTCAAGGAATGTCATCACCAAAATCTGAAGGATAGGTGGACGTAGGTGTGTAAGCTTATGTTTCTTGATAACACCTCCTAAATCCACCTTCACCCTCTTTACCAACATTAAAATATTCATGATACCCACTCTCTCTTTCATTATCTTCCCTCGCATTAAACTCATTGTCTACACATACACATTTGAAAGTAATTACAACATTTAACAACATAATTTAACATAAGAAAATTAAAAAAAAAAAACATATATAAAACACACACACACACACATATAAACACACATGAAAATAAAAAAATCAAAGAAAATTACCAAACATATTTTCTTGTCCTGGTGTCTTCCCTACATTCTATGGTGTTGTAGTATTAATGTGCAACCTATCTAAGAAGGTTGCATCCATAGCACTATTTTGAGAAAATTCTTGAGATGATCTATTCACAGACTGATTGTAACGCCCCTGTCGTTATGACTACAAACAACACAATAAAGTGCATTTTTTTTATTTTTTTGTTAGGGAGGAAGGCAACAACGACAACCATTAACTATACCACATGACGACGAACACAACGCACACCATCCAGGAAATCAATAACCACGATCGATCCCGACACAATGGATTCAATGACCATTAACAAGAAGCCCCTACAACGAGAAACCAACCACATTAAGGCGTTCCATAATGAAATACCAATGTCTATTACAATGAACAATTCCCACAACGGGAATCACAAGACTCCACGCCAGGTTATCATACACACTCATTAATCAATTTGCACATTTATCCCATTAAAAGGAATCATGTCGCCATAATGCATCAAGTGCAGTACTAGCTAAGGAGCAACTAAACCGTCCTAAACCTTCAAATCGTGGCACAAGCCAACGAAGAAGTCCAGACTTGACTTTCATTCCCTAAAAGAAAACTATAAACGCGAGCACTTCAACGATTAAGATAACTAGGTGCAAGGTGACTTCTTTCGACAGGTTTATAATTGTGAAACAACCATAAGTACCTCATTAACATTTTTCCATCATAAGACAAATTCAACACGTGAATCCAACCTCTATCTGAAGTTAAAAGCATGTAACAATACTCCCTGCTTCCTTTTTAAAATAGCAACCGTGTTCGGTTATTATTGATTAGTTTAATGACATGTGGTAGCTTTAAAATAATTTATTTCGTTACATTTACAACATTATATTTATTTCATTCACCCTTACCTTTACGAGGAATTAATTTACCTTACCTTAACAAGGAAAGATTTTAATGAATAAGGTGTTAGTAAAATAACACAAGAGCTAGCTTCGTTAAACTGATAATTGAGTTTACCTTAAGGAAGGACAAGTGAGATGGATTTATTTATTTAGTTACTTAAAGGTGAAATCTGCCACCATCCATTCCTCTTACCCTCTATCAGGGTTTTAATCTGACCACAAATAAAATTGTTAAAGACAAGCATTTACTGCGGTGTAATCTACCGCCAAATCGCTTGCCACCAAGAATCATAAATTCACTCAACGCCACTGCCCCAATGTATGGGTCCGAGGCCCAAAGTATGGTTCTGAGGCCCAATCTTAAACTATCGACCTCGATTCACAGGCCAATCCAAATCATAACAAATCACAAGGTAGCACCCGAGAGACCCAGCACCAGACTGAAGGGAGGCACCCACAAGTGGCGTGTCTAAGTGCTTAACATGTCAACTCAATGCCAAAGCCCATGAGCCCACAAGGGGCATTCTCTTACGTTTCCTGCATAACCCATTTCCTTTTCATCAGTCACGATCGTTGACCTATACTGATACCCGGAGGTTGCAATAGTTGGAAAAAACACTATCAGACATTCACCAAAAATAATCATTGTCTAAAAAAAATAAACGTTGCCATTCATCATGATTTCAAAAATCCGGGTGCATAAAATTCTTGTCACTCTTCAATGATTTAAAAAAAAATCGTTGATGTACATCTATTAATTTGCTGCCCAATTACACACCCTCACACCGTAATTAAAACGTATTCGCTGTCAATTTTTTTTTATGTCCATTGCTATTATAGAAAAAGGGTGTTGTCAAAGGTGGATTGTCAACAGTCACTCGAGATAAAAATGAATCGATTTCCAATCCATTAATGTCAAACGTCATCCAACAATCGCTATGCAGAACACCTGAATATTAATTCTATTTTAAACAACGCAGAGGGAAATTGGTTGGCGGTCTAACACCTAAAATTTCTCTTTGGTTTATCTATGGGGATGCTCTGACATTAAATCAAACACCCTGCCTCATCTAGCTATGTCAAATTAAGAATAACAATATCAAATATGATGATGGGCGTAAATTAAGAATTTACAATAACCCATTCTAAGGAATACATCACTCTGCATATATTTAAAAAGATAAACAAGAATAATAATAATAATATCATTGTTCCTATTGCTCACTATGCATGTCTCATAACAAGAATAAAATAACCCTATACTAGATAAATACATCGTTGCGTAGAATAACAAGAACACTATATAACTCCATATTACAGAGCTATATCACTGCGCACAGATTAAAGGAGTAATGATAACTAGATAAATACTCTATGTGTATAATAAGAACTAACATTAGCTCCATCTTACAGAGTTGTATCACTGCGCACCGATTAAAGGAGTAATAATAAACTCTAAATATCGTTGGAGTTTAACCCAATGCATAATTTCGCTATAACATCGCTAAATACAAAACACTACATCAATTGTAAATTAACTCGAAATATAAATAGCTATATAAAAGTTTGTTGTGTGAATTCAATAACTTACACCGCATCAAGAAATTGATTCGCAAACCATTAGGTATGGGTGAAATGGGTTCTAGTATAAATTAAGTTTGTTGTGTAACTAAAATTTCAGTTGCATTCGATCAAGGGTAGATTCGTTGAGGTTTAAGTGCTAAAACGCAAGCTAGAAGTATGAAAACGCAGAGTTGAAAATTTTGGGATAGGAATGATAAAAATGGCATAAATAATCAACACAAGAAGGCACAAGGACCATCAATCAGCCAAGAACAATCAACAGGGGTAGACAATTGGAGAACACCTTCTTCGCTCATCATCCACGCATAGAAAAAAAAGGCATTAGAATCTATAGGTCGTTATGCACCGAAGTGACTACCTTCGATTCGGCTCTTGGTCGACTGCTCAGGCGTGGACTGACGAACTAGGGACAAGGATGAAGTAAAAGCACAACTCTTCACAACGGATCAACAAAACCAAAAGGATGGTCACAACATTCATGGATTCAACGCCAAGGGAATCAAGTCAGGTAGCGAGCTTAAGGCTGTGGGGAAATTAAGTTCTCAATTAAAATGCTAATTCAATGCCTTCTTTACACAGTTAAAAGTACAGAAATGAAAGTGTAAATTCATAATAGTCTATCATGCAGAATAAGAGCATGTGTATTGTAGCCCAAGTCATCCGCTCTGATTCATTGTCCTGTGTGCTCTGTGCAGCTCCCGCTTGCCGATCGATGAGACTTCACTGGTACCTCCCAGCCAATGCTATGGGTACTCTTCTTCCCCCTTATCCCCCTGAGCCACAAAAGAGCCACACACACTGAACCAAAGAACAACTAACTCCCAGCTCGCCTCACAAGTCCGAGCTACCACTCCTCACCGAGTTGGGTATCCCAACTCCCACAAGCTAAGTCAGTCAAGTCTAAAATTATGCAGCGTAAAGTTACACATGATAGAAGAGATCCATCCTCCTCCTCCTCCTCCCTCCTTTATATAGAGTTTCTAAGTCATTTACTTTCCCAAAATCCCATTTAATTTATTGTTCAATAATTTAATTCATAAAAATCCCCCCCGTACATGTGTCACCCATCCCCTTCATTGCACCATAAATTAATTTCATTAATGAATTAATTACTCCTATTTCCCTCACCCACCTAAAAGCATTCCCATAATCGCTCCTAGGTGTCCCCATATTCCCTTACACATTTTAATGACTTACCCCCTTACTAATTCACTAGTTGAGTTCAATATAGAAAGTTCTTAAATGCAAAATACCTTACTAAGTTTGTCTTTTTGCTTTTTCCTTATGTTTCCCTATTTTTCCTAGTTTCCTAATTCTTTTAAATTTCCCTCTTTCCATTTTCATTTAAAACTCAAATTAGAAAGTGTAGAAAATTACCTTTCCCCTCCTTTTTTTTAATTAATAAATTTTTAATTAGTATATGTAACAAAACAATTATTTCCCCTTTTTCCCCCTTTTTAAATTTTATCCCCCAACATATTTTTTATAAATTAATTGAATCACTTATCCCCTTCTCGTCACATGATTAATGATGATTACTTTTATTGGTTATTATTATTATTATTATATATATATATATATATATATATATATATACTTTTTATCACAAGTATCACTTACCTAGATTTTAATTTTCGAGGCTGAGCGAAATTTTATTAGGGAAATCGTTTTTAAATATTACTTATCATGTTATTCATTCTAAGGACATCTAGGTTTATTCATTTATTATTTAACAATGTGACATGCCCTTCAGGACGCACTAGGTGATCCAAGGGTGCCACTCGCCTCATTCTGTTTCCCTTGCTCAACGTTCCCTTCAAGACGCACTACATGCTCCAAGGGTGCCACTCGCCTCTTTCCATTTTTCTTGCACAGCATGCCCTTCAAGACGCACTATGTGCTCCAAGGGTGCCACTTTCCTCTTGATTGACTTGGTAGACATCAAAAAACCCTGGAGGCAATACTTCATCAGGTGATCTTGTGGGAGACTAAGGGCCTCTAAGGAATAAGCCCCTTGCCTTATTGCGTGCCCCTTATAATCATCATGAGTGACTATCGCAGTCTTCCCTCATGACATTGTGGGTCTTCTCAAACTAGGTAGTCATTAACCTACAGTTCGATCCACAACGAGAGTGATAGTAGGCTGTGGCAGGGCTGTTGTCCACACCTCTCCCTCTACATCTTTGGTTATCATGCATGACCCCTCTGTTCCACATGTGAGTATGGTTGGTAAGCTATCATCATCCTGCATCATCAATGAACCATGTTAGAAATAATATCCATAATCATATCATCTAATCAGATGCACAAATGTCATATATATACAACAATCAAACCCCAATAGTCCACTCCCTGACTCGATCCAGAGTCCAAGGGTTTTATCGATGCCTAAGCATCCTTGAGGTCCAAATCCTGCACACTAAGGAGAACCGAGTCAATAGCACCTATCTAAGTCAATACAACAAAATAAAATATAATTGCATCCATAATGCCTCATAATATTAATCAACGATCAATGGTATAATAATCTGGATCACTTGCAAGCAAGTGTCCTCAAAGAATAAGTTTGCACAGTGTGCGCAAGAGAGGGATGTTACATACACCCCCTCTTGGTCTAAAATTCATCCTGAAGTTTCATAGTATATGAGTGTCGAAAAATGTGTATCACAATATCATAAGTCTCGCTATCAAACAAAAAAAGAAATTGTTGGCGCATATCATATGCATCGTCCTAGGTCATCGAGTGTGGACTATAGTTGTCCCATTGGACCTTGATCCGATCTACTGTTTGAAGTCGTAGTTTTCAAATGCGATGATCTAGGATGAGGATCCATTCAGCCGTGAGCGCACCCTCATCCAGCACCCGCAAGTTGCTCAAGTCAAAACATGTGTAGGATCACTAATCATAATGTTTCAAACAAAGACGTGGAATACATCGTGCATACGCCTCAAGAATCAGGCAAGGCTAGTCAATATTCCACGAGCCTCTCCTTTCCACAATCTCATAGGTTACCATGAACCTAGGAGATATTTTATCCCCTTTACCCAACTTGATCGAACTCTTATGTAGTTTCATCCGCAAGAATACTCGATCGCCACATCGTAACTATAGTCGACACGATGTGTATCGACATAACTATTCTGTCGATCCTGCGCTTCCTTGATCCCTTGTATTATAGTTTGCATTTAATATTCCATTTCTTGTATTTCTTTAGGTCCCACTAGGACCCTATCCTCAAGCTGATCCCAACTCAAAGGCGTCCTACACGGCCGCCCGTAAATAAACTCGAAAGGCACCATATTAATGGTGCTTTCGGTAACTGTTGTTATAAGCAAATTCTATCGGTGACAAGAATTCATCCCAACGCTTTTGTTGGTCCATCACGTACATGCAAAAAATTTCTTCCAATACTTGGTTTGTTCGTTCGGTCTGCTCGTCTATCTCTGGGTGATACACTTTAATAAAGTTAAGTTGGGTTCCCAAGGCCTCTTGGAAACTAGTCCAAAATAGTCCAGTAAACATCGATCCTTGATCAGATATAATCCTCTTAGGCATGTCGTGCAGCCTCACAATCTCATTGATGAAAACTCTAGCTATGTCCGATGCTTGATATGTCGTACTCACAGGAATAAAATGAGCACTCTTCGTCAGAGTGTCGACTACCACAAAAATCGAGTCATGTCTCCTTGTCGTCTGTGGCAATCCAACAATGAAATCCATAGAAATAACCTCCCATTTCAATTTTGGAATAGCATGTGGTTGTAGTAATCCTACTGGATGTATATGTTCATCATTTTCCTGCTGACATTTTAAACATTTGGCCACATAGTTGACTATGTCTTCCTTCATTTATTTCCAAAAGAATAAGGGTTTAAGGTCCGCCCTCATCTTCGTGACTCCCGAGTGAGCCATGTACACTATACTCTGTGAGCCTCGTTTATGATCAAACTCCTCAACTCGTGTTTGGGTGGTATGTGAATTCGATTTTTAAATTTCAATAGTCCATCATCGTCCAACGTAAATGCTTCAAATTTTGGTACCATCATTGTGTTTTGTCTGATAAAATCCTTGACCTCCTTGTACCAGTGATCGTCACGCTGTAAATCTAGAATATTTTCACGTAGATTCATCTATAGAGGAAACACCTAAAATATGTGTGGTCTCTTACTCAATGCATCTGCCACTTGGTTCACTATTCCCTTTATGTAAGTAATATCGAAATCATACTCGTTAAGCAATTCCAACCAATGTCGTTGTCACGTGTTCAGGTCGCTTTGCATAAAGATGTGTTGTAGTCCACAATGGTCTGTATTTAGTTCAAATTTTCATCCAACAAGGTAGTGTCTCCAAACCTTCAAGGAATATATAATGACTAACAACTCCAAATCGTGCATTGCATAGTTCTCCTCATGCCTTCTCATTTTCCTCGAGATGTAGGTAATCACTCGATCGTCTTGCATCAAGACTCCGCCTAAGCCTTCCTTGGATGCGTCAGTGCATATCAAGAAGTCTGTGTCCACATTAGGGACCTTTAGTATCAGTATTATTGTCAATATCTCTTTGAGCCTCCGAAATGATTCCGCGCATTTCTTTGTCCAAACAAACTTCTTGTTCTTATTTTGCAATTTCGTGATCGTATTTTCTATCTTCGAGAATCCCTCGACGAACCATCAATAGCATATTGCTAAACCCATGAAGCTATGCACTTGTGGGACATTCATTGGTGCAGGCCATTCCATAATAGCCTTGACCTTTGCTGCATCCACGACGATACCTTCATTGGATATGACATGCCCTAAGTAGTGAATCTTCGATTGATAAAACAAGCATTTCGACAACTTCCCAAAAAATTTATTCTCTCACAGATGCTGTAGTACCAAGTGCAAGTGCTCGTCATGCTCCTCCATCATCCGAGAGTAAATCAAATATTGTCCATGAATACTTGGATGAACTTATCCAAGTGCTCGCGGAACACCCCGTTCATTAAACTCATAAATACCCTTGGGGCATTTGTCATTCCAAACGGTAAAACAATAAACTCATAATGTCCAAATCTCATTTTAAAGTGGTCTTAGGGATGTCATCCTCCTTGATCCGTAACTAGAGATACCCTGATCGCAAATCGATCCTTGAAAACATGGTTTCACCCTTCATCTGATCGAAAAGATCATCAATCCTTGGCAACAGATACTGATTCCTTATCGTCGCCTTGTTCAATTGACGATAGTCAGTGCAGAGTCTCCATGACCCATCCTTCTTTCGTATGAAAATAATAGGCCTACCCCATGGTGACACACTTGGACGTATAAGTCCCAGGTCCAACAAATCCTTTAGTCAGAGATGATTTTAAGGATGGAAATTTATTTTAAAATGTAGAAACCTTGGCGAATATTACTAATCCTTCATATGTCAACTATAAATGTTTGGCGATATTTTTTAAAAAATATTCAAATTTCTAAGTATTTTATATAGTTTTTATAAAATTTTGGCGATTTTTAAGGTAAAATAATTTTATCCTATAAAATTTGGGTGAATCATTTTTAAAATAATAAATCTCATTTTTGGAAAAACCATGGAAAATTAACCCATGAGCGAAATTTAGCCCCTAAAATCATCCATGCCTTTAGTTGCATTCTAAACTCATGTAACTTCGAGATCGACATCCGATAAGGTGTTCTAGCTATCAGTTCAGTCCTCGGTTTTAGGTCTATGGTAAATTCTGATTCCCTCTCTGATGGCATCCCAGGTAACTCCTCCGGGAAGATGTCCACAAACTCTCTCACCACAGGAAGGTATTCTAGACCTTCTGCTAATCCCTTCTCGTTTAACTCAAGGATCGCATAAATCTTACATCCCTTGCACATGCTCTTCCATAAATGCAAGGAAGAGATAAACCTCAGGGAAAATCCTTGGTTCCGACCTACACTCACGCGTCTCTATCCCTCATCATTGACCAAGCTCAACCGTTTGGTATTACAGTTGAGTATCACCTTATGCGATTCCAACCCGTCCATACTGATTACGACGTCATAAGATCCTAATATCGTGACATATAGGTAGGCCCTTGTGACAAACTCTCTGAAGTTAAGGGTACCATTGATAACCTTTCCTCCAAAATTTTGGTTGGCTCCCAGATCCATCTCTACAAAGATAAACTCATCATGTTTGAATGCCTTTACCTTAATCCTTTTTAGCATGGCACCAGAGATGAAAATCTCGGTAACACCGAGATCTATCAATACTAAGTATTTGGTCAGCGAGGGTACCTAACGTCTTGAGCACAGTCGACTGGTGCTCTGCCTAGCGATTATTCATCACTGCATGAATCCGAAGGGACTTGCCCAAAACTCCCATGGTAGTGGGTTCAACCAATCCATATGCACCGACCCCTTCCTCTGGGCAGTAATGTTGGTAATTTGCCTCCCCACAATCCAACACACTTTATTCGGTCCCGTATTCTTGGTACCTGAAGTAGAAGTTGAATTCTAACAACAAGGCCAACCTCAAACTTCTTGACCTGAAGTTTCTGGTTAAATTGGTGCGGATCATACCGAAGTAGCTCCAAAATGGGCCTCATACTCGGGCACCATGTGACTGCCTCGTCGCAAGGCATCGAACTCGTTGAGTTGACGCTCAACGAATTCCTTAGAAAGATACCTCTCTTGTAACCGTTCCTCGAATAGTTCCCATGACACGTCATCGATGGCCACATTCAAATGTGGTAGGAGCATCTTCCACCATAGAAGATCACTCCCCTTCAGTTGAAATACCACCATGTGGACCTTCATGCTGGAGGTCGTAATCGTGAAATATGAAGCACAATGACTTGCCCTACAACCATGCCTCGACGACAAAGTCGTCCGCGACATTTGTGGACTCGAGAAATCAACTCTCTATATTTCTCGGTGGATGCTAATGGTACTAGCTAGGGTGCGTTGTGGACCCTCAGGGGTATATGTGCCCTGGCCTCCTCTCAGTACCAATCGTGAATCAAGGCCCTTTGACATTACCTAGAAGGGCCTTGTCAAACCATCATCATCCCTTACAGTAAGCGAATCTATCCCAAGGACTTTCCCTTCCCCTTGGGGGTTCGACTCCAAGGGTGTGGGAACTTCTAGAGGCGTCGCACGTCCTTCCACGACACCATGTTGTGAACCTTTGAGGTGTCTTCTAAATTCGATCACCACATGGACACGTTAAGGTTTTTGATTAACGCAAGGGTTAATACTCACAGGTTTACTGCAGTGGAAATCCTGTCAATCCATAGCCATAGGGTTGAACCCGCTCTGATACCATATGTAACGCCCCCATCGTTATGACTACAAGTGACACAAGCAAGTGCAATTTTTTTTTTTTTTTAGGGAGGAAGGCAACAACGACAACCGTTAACCATACCACCTGACGATGAACACAATGCACACCATCCAGGAAACCGATAACCATGATCGATCCTGACACAACGGCTTCAATGAACATTAACTAGAAGCCTCTACGACGAGCAACAAACCACATTAAGGCGTTCCATAACGAACTACCAATGTCTACTGCAATGAACAATGCCCACAACGGGAATCACAAGACTCCACGCCTAGTTATCATACACACTCATTGATCAATGCGTGCATTGATCCCATTAAAAGGAATCATGTCACCACAATGCATCAAGAACAATAGTATCTAATTTGTAACTAAACCATCCTAAACCTTCAAATCGTGGCACAAGCCAACGAATAATTCCATACTTGACTATCATACCCTAAAAAAAACTATAAACGTGAGCACTCCAACGATCAAGCTAACGAGGCACAAGGTGACTGCCTTCGACAGGTTTAGAATTGTGCAACAACCATAAGTACCTCATTAACATTTTCCCATCATAAGACAAATTCAAAACGTAAATCAAACCTCTATCTAAAGTTAAAAGCATGTAACAATACTCATTGCTTCCTTTTTAAAATAGAAACTTTGTTCGGTTATTACTGATTAGTTTAATGACATGTGGTAGATTTAAAATGATTTATATCGTTGCACTTACAACATTATATTTATTTCATTCACCCTTACCTCTATGAGGAATTAATTTACCTCGCCTTAACAAGGAAAGGTTTTAATGAATAAGGCATTAGTAAAATAACACAAGAGTTGGCTTCGTTAAACTGATAATTGAGTTTACCTTAAGGAAGGACAATTGAGATGGATTTATTTATTTAGTTACTTAAAGGTGAAATCTGCCACTGTCCATTCCTCTTACCCTCTATCAGGGTTTTAATCTAACCACAAATCAAACTATTAAATAAAATCATTTACTGCGGTGTAATCTACCGCCAAATCGCTTGCTGCCAGGAATCATAAATTCACTCAATGTCATTGCCCCAATGTATGGGTCCGAGGCCCAATATTCAACTATCGACCCTGATTCATGGGCCAATACAAATCCTAACAAATCACAAGGTAGCACCCAAGAGACCTGACACCAAACTGAAGGGAGGTGCCCACAAGTGGCATGTCTAAGTGCTTAACACGTCAACTCAATGCCAAAGCCCATGAGCCCACAAGGGGTGTTCTCTTACGTTTCCTTCGTAACCCATTTACTTTGCATCACTCATGACCATTGACCTATATTGATACCTGGAGGTTGCAACAGTTGGCAAAAACACTATCAGACATTCACCAAAAACAATCGTTGTCTGAAAAAAATAAACGTTGCCATCATCATGATTTCAAATATCCATGTGCATAAAACTGTTGTCACTCTTTAATGATTTAAAAAAAAATCGTTGATGTATATCTATTAATTTTCTTCCAAATTACACACCCTCACACAGTAATTAAAAGGTATTCACTGTCAAAAATAAATTTTGACTATCGCTATTATAGAAAAAGGGTGTTGTCAAAGGTGGACTGTCGACAATCACTCGATATAAAAACGAATTGATTTCCAATCCATTAATGTCAAACGCCATCCATAAATCGTTGTGTATAACACCTGAATATTAATTCTATTTTAAACAATGCAGAGGCAAATTGGTTGGCGGTCTAACACCTAAAATTTCTCTTTGGTTTATCTATGGGGACACTCTGACATTAAAGCAAACACCCAGGTTCATTTCGTTGTGTCAAAATTAAGAATAACAATATCAAATATAATGTTGGGCGTAAATTAAGAATTTACAATAACACGTTCTAAGGAATACATCACTGTGCATATATTTAAAGAGATAAAACAAAATAATAATAATAATATCGATGTGCCTATTGCTCACTATGCCTGTCTCATAACAAGAATAAAATAACCCTATACTAGATAAAAACATCGTTGTGCAGAATAACAAGAACATTGTATAACTCCATATTACAGAGTTGTATCACTACACACGGATTAAAGGAGTAACGATAACTAGATCAATACTCTATGCGTATAATAAGAACTAACATTAGCTCCATCTTACAGAGTTGTATCGTTGCACACAGATTAAAGGAGTAACAATAAACTCTAAATATCGTTGGAGTTTAACCCAATCCATAATTTCCCTATAAAATCACTAAATACAAAACACTACATCAATTATAAATTAACTCGAAATATAAATAACTATATAAAATTATGTTGTGTGAATTCACTAACTTACACTGCATCAAGCAATTGATTCGTAGACCATTAGGTATGGGTGAAATGGGTACTGGTATAGATTAAATTTGTTGTGTAACTAAAATTTCAATCGCATTTGATCAAGGGTAGATTTGTTGAGTTTTAAGGGATAAAACGCAAGCTAGAAGTATGAAAACATAGAGTTGAAAATTTGGGGATAGGAATGATAACAATGGCATAAATACTCAACACAAGAAGGTGCAAGGACCATCAATCAGCCAAGAACAATAAAAAATGGTAGACGACTGGGCAACACCTCATTCGCTCATCATCCACGCACAGAAAAGCAGGGCATTAGAATCTATAGGTCGTTATGCACCGAAGTGAAGATCGTTGATTTGGCTCCTTGTCGACTGCTCAGGCATGGACTGGCGAACTAGGGACGAGGATGGAATAAAATCACAACTCTTCACAACATATCAACAAAACCAAAAGGACGGTCACAACATTCATGGATCAAATTCCAAGGGAATCAAGTCAAGCAACAAGCTTAAGGCTGTGGGGAAATTAAGTTCTCAATTAAAAGGCTAATTCAACGCCTTATTTACATAGTTAAAAGTACATAAATGAAAGTGTAAAGTCATAATAGTCTATCGTGTAGAATAAGAGCATGCGTACCGTAGCCCAATTCATCCACTCTGAGTCATTGTCCCACGTGCTCCAGGTAGCTCCTACTTTCCAAATGATGAGACTTCACCGGTACCTCCCAACCAACGCTAGGGGTACTCTTCTTCCCCCTTAGCTCCCTGAGCCACAAAGGGGCCACGAACAATGAACCAGAGAAGAACCAGCTCTCAGCTTGCCTCGCAAGGCCGAGATACCACTCCTCACCGAGACGGGTTTCCCAACTCCCACAAGCTAAGTCAGTCAATTCTAAAATTTTGCAATGTAACGTTACGCATGACAGAAGAGATCCATCCTCCTCCTTCTCCCTCCTTTATATAGAGTTTCTAAGTTATTTACTTTCCCAAAATCCCATTTAATTTATTGTTCAATAATTTAATTCATAAAAATCCTCCCCGTACATGTGTCACCCATCCCCTTCATTGCACCATAAATTAATTTCATTAATTAATTAATTACTCCTATTTCCCTCACCCACCTAAAAGCATTCCTAGAATCACTCCTAGGTTTCCTCATATTCCCTTACACATTTTAATGACTTACCCCCTTACTAATTCACTAGTTGAGTTCAATTTAGAAAGCTCTTAAATGCAAAATACCTTACTAAGTTAGTCTTTCTGCTTTTTCCTTACGTTTCCCTTTCTCTTTATGTTTCCCTCTTTTTCCTAGTTTCCTAATTCTTTTAAAATTCCCTCTCTCCCTTTTCATTTAAAACTCAAATTAGCAAGTGTAGAAAATTACCCTTTCCCCCCCTTTTTTAAATTAATAAATTTTTAGTTAGCATATGTAACAAAACAATTATTTCCCCTTTTTCCCCCTTTTTAAATTTATCCCCCAAAAGATTTTTTATAAATTAATTGAATCGCTTATCCCCTTCTCGTCACATGATTAATGATGCTTACTTTTATTGTTTATTTATTTTTATATAAATATATAATTTTTATCACAAGTATCACTTACCTAGATTTTAATTTTCAAGGTTGGGCGACATTTTATTGGGGAAATTGTTTTTAAATCTTTCTTATCACGTTATTCGTTTTAACGCCATCTAGGTTTATTCATTTATTATTTAACAACGTGACATGCCCTTCAGTATGCACTAGGTGCTCCAAGGGTGTCACTCGCCTCATTCTGTTTCCCTTGCGCGACGTGTCCTTCAGGACGCATTATGTGCTCCAAGGGTGGCACTCACCTCTTTCCATTTTTCTTGTGCAGCATTCCCTTCAGGATGCACTACGTGCTCCAAGGGTGCCACTCGCCTCTTGACTAACTTGGTAGACATCAAAAACCCCTGGAGTCAATACTCTGCCAGGTGATCTTGTGGGATACTAAGGGCCTCTAAGGAATAAAGCCCTCGCCTTATTACGTGCCCCTTAGAATCATCATGAGCGACTGTTGCAGTCTTCTCTCGCGGCATCGTGGGTCTTCTCGAACTAGGTAGTCGTTAATATACATTTTGAGCCATGACGGGAGTTCTAGTAGGCTGTGGCAGGGTTGTTGTCCACACCTCTCCCTCAACGTCTCTGTTTAGCGTGCGTGAACCCTCTACTCCATATGTGAGTCTGGTCGGCAAGCTATCGTCAGCCTACATCATCAACGAACCATGTCAGAAATAATATCCATAACCATATCATCTAATAATATGCACAAATGTCATATATATACAACAATCAAACTCCAATAGTCCACTCCCTTACTCGATCCAGAGTCCAAGGGTTTCATTAATGCTTCAGCATCCTCGAGGTCCATATCCTACACACTCAGGAGAACCGAGTCAATAGCACATGTATAAGTCAATACAACAAAATAACATATAATCACATCCATAATGCCTCACAATAATAATCAATAGTCAATGGTATGATAATCCAGATCACTTGCAAGCAAGTGTCCTCAAAGAATAAGTTCGCGTAGTGTGCGCAAGAGCGGGATGTTACACTGACTTGATAATCTCCTCCTCTGACTAGATTTTCGTTGGTCACTTAGAGTCTCAGTCGAAGAATGGGTTCATATTCTTCCTTCATGGAATAGCCTAGAGCGTTTGTGAGGAATCTTTGGAGACTCTTGTCTCGACATCTCACCTCGATATCTATCCTTTGAAAATTCATGAATATGAAATTTCATAAGTTATAGAAACATTAAATGGAAATATTTGAATTTATAACACACGCATTTAAGCATTTATAACAACTTCAAAGCATCTCAAACATATATTGAAAAAACTAGAACAACTATATTTTTTTCTAAGATGCTATATATAATAAACATGAAAATATTTAAATATAAAAAAATGTGACATGTAGAAGATCATCTATATCTATGTAAATAGTAGAAGGTAATTTTTAAGATAATCTATGTGTAACATGTTAAAATTTAAGGGCAAAACAAATAACTAACTAAAAAAAGAAATTGTTTTAATTTATAAACAGAAGTTACTTAAAAACAATCACTGACAAAAACAATCATTGATAATACATTTACTTAAAACTAAAACAAGAAACAATATTACATAATATTTTGTTACTATCCTCTTAGATATATGCTCAGAAAAAGCTTAAAGGGATCATTGATCAATCCCTCGGGGCATATCTCATCATGACACCTGGAACAAATTGCCAAGAAGAAATTTTAGGGTAAAATATCAATAGACTAACCAACAACATACACAGGTGGCACCAACAATAGAAGAGAACAACAACATACACATGGTGGCATTAGCAAGGAGATGAGGAGGGAGACACCAGCAAAAAAATGAGGAGGGTGACACTAGCAAGGAGAACTAGAATTCCCAAACAATAACTAAGAAGAGATCTGCGGCAAGATGGAAAATACCAAGAAGAACTATCCTAGAGGGGTCACAACCACTCAATTAAATAATTAAATAATTTAAACTAATACTATTTTTTAACATAAAATATTAATTGTTAAATCATAGAAATCAACAAGAAAAAAACAAGTCAAGAGAGGGGATCCAAAGTCAAGGTAGCTAACTTTCTTTAGGAAGAAGCAAAGAACAAAACCAAAAACCCACACAACAATTAAGAGCGGTGTAACTCAAGCAAGGGTGGTTTCAAGACAAAGTCAACAATCAAATTCTTCCAAAGTCAAGGCGGTTAACTTTCTTTAGGTAAAAGAAAATAACAAAACCAAAAACCCACACAACAATTAAGGGGGGCGTAAGTCAAGCGAGGGTGATTTCAAGACAAAGTCAGCAATTAAGTTCTTCTTTAATGGAAAAATTTCCACATGATTCTCATGATATTTACTTATAAGCTTTTATCATCCCAACATACAAGGAAGATCAATAATGTGATCATGCTCTTCTTAACTACTCCTAGGTCTCATGGACCATCCCATGAGAGAAAAAAATCACACATTATATCAACTTGGTACTTAACCAAGACACAAAATAAACCAAAAAACCCAAAACCCACACTAATCAAAGTTTTCATATTTGAATTTATGTGATGTGTGAAGTAAGTGACATTCATATTTGCAAAGAAAGAATGAATTTTAAGCAAAAGTAAAGTATGGAATTCAAATTTAAATGCACAAATACAATCTGAAATATAATTTTTTTGCATCAAAGAGAACATTGTAATTCATAACTAACCTTAGGATTTCCAAACTGAATGTATAAGTATTCAATTGAATAGGGATTGTTTCCTACATTAATTAATTGCTAAGCTTAAATGGATTTGGTTTTCCTACAATTATAAGGTGAATTTGCTTGTGCAGATTTGTGAAATCAGAAATGACAATATTTAGGACTGAAAGTTATGCATCTATGAGAGAGGAACCACAATTAATGAGAGAGAGAGAGGTGGTATATTTGTTATGGAAACTTTGCTGCATTTTTAATGGGGCATTTGCTGCATTTATTAGTGAATATTGGTTTCTTTTAACATAGGAATTTGCTGCATTTAGGTGTTGTAATTATAGAGGAAAGTGAGAAAAGTGTGAATATGATGGGAATAATGGCACCCATAAGCTCTATTTAAATTTTATACTAGTCTATATGCCTAGTTTTCAAGGTTTAGCCAGAAAAAAATGCAGGGCAGATGCTAACATTGATGAAGGTTGGTTTTCTGCAATAATTGAACAACTGTCATTTTCAATGAATATCACAACTTGCTATATAGGAAAGGTACAAATGTTATTAATGTATACTATAGTTGTTATTAATGTTCTATACAACTGCTATTAATGTCTAGTATGGATGTTATTTAGTTTATAGATATGTTGTTATTTAATATAAATGTTTAGTATGGTTATGCATGTCATTTAATGAGTGATAAAGATGCCATTTAATTAGCAATACAGTTGTCCTTATTGTTTTAAATTCTCTTTGTTTTTGTATTCATTCTTATTTAGTGCTATGACAACTATTCATTTAATAGAAAAAAGACAATTTGGTCAACCAGAATCCCTAAGTTGACTTAGTAAGAATTCATTGCATGCAACTATGTTTATATGAAGGATCCATAAACTGGCGTTATAGGGGAGGGAGAGAAACTTCCTAAACACATACTAACCTATAACTATTATGTATCTTTTGAGTAGTTGTTGGGAACTACATCCTCTAAATATTATTATGAATTTCATTAGGGCCCTTGAGAGTCATTCTCAATTTTAATCATGTGAATATCATTCATCTCAGAGTTATACAGGCAGGTCCCTGTACATGGACATGGCCGAATATGGCCCTGTCAACCTTCTAAACTAGTAAAACTAATACTATAACAATTTAAAACAAAAAAATTAAAGCAATTTAAAACTACAATGCTAATATTAGGAAAGTCTTGGATATATGCTACAGTTGTAACATGTTTTATTTTCTTCCTATCAATGGCTCGTATTTCAAAACTTTCATTTGTTTGATTTAAGTTAAATGGATGTTCATCATTTTGTAACTGTATATGAAATCCTCTAACAAAAGCACTTTGGGATGACCTTATAAATAAACTAGAAAAATGAAAAATCAAACATGGTAATTATGCTGTAAAATATCTTTAAACCCAGTAACTTTCTTATCATAGTGAGTGACAAGTCCATTCTCATAGCTACAGTGAACATAAATAAATTTTGTAAGAAAGAGACTGTACATGGACAGGGCCGAATACGGCCCTGTCAACCTTCTAAACTAGTAAAACTAACAGTATAACAATTTAAAACAAAAAATTTAAAACAATTTAAAACTATAAATTACCTGGCCCGCCTGCCCGCAGGTCCGTATTCGACCCTGCCCATGTACAGGGACATGGCTGAATTCAAGCTTGTCCCTGTACATGGACAGTGTCGTATTCATATCTGTCCATGAATAGGGACATGCCCGAATTCGGCCTTGTCCATGTACATGGACAGGGCCAAATACGGCCCTGTCAACTGCACTTTGAAATATGTTGTTTTATTTTATTTTATATAATGATGAGGAACCTAATTTCAAGTTCAATATGAAAGAGAAGCAGTATATAATAATAAAATATTCTTTTATTTTAGTTTAAAATATATCAATTTTTAAAATAAATCTAATATTTTAAGAACTATTTTTCAAGTATATTAAGTATTAATACCACTTATTCCCTAATCTATCACTCTATTATCTCTATAGTATTACCTATTACTTATGGTAATTGTTATGTTAAGGATTTTATATCTGTACAACACTAATGATTACACTACCATAGCATAATGAAAGCACAACATTTTACATAAGAGTCAACTACGTGTAAGAAGCTATTTTAACATGGATATAATTTGTAGCAGTGTTGAGAGAAATAGCCTAGTATCCATGGTGTTCTTTGGGGAGTTACGTGGTTTGATAGGTAGTCCATACTATTTGTTAACATTGAACAACCATTCTCAATTCAAGGGCTAGAAAAATATTTAATAAAGAATTGTATGAATAAAAATGAAAAGACTCATTTTATACATCTTTAGTGTGTCAATCAAACACTTTATATAAAATTTAAATATATTCTCTATTTATAACACTGCTAATTTAAACTTTTAAACCACCTGTGCAATCAATGCAATTTAAACCATCTGTGCCAATTTAAACTTGTGCATTTAGAAATGCAATTTAAACCACATGTATAATCAGAAATACAATTGCAATTTAAACCACCTATGCAATCATAAATACAATTTACTTGTGACAATTTAAACTCGTGCATTTAGAAATGCAATTTAAACCACCTATGCAATCAGAAATGCAATTGCAATTTAAACCACCTATGCAATAAAAAATGCAATTGCAATTTAAACCACCTATGCAATCAGAAATACAATTTACTTGTGCATTTAGAAATGCAATTTAAACCACCTATGCAATCAAAAATACAATTTACTTGTGCATTTAAAAATGCAATTTAAACCACCCGTGCAATCATAAATACATCAGAAATACACAATTTATTTAAGATGCAATTTATTTCAAATACAATTTATATGGCCCAAAACTGCCAAAATACAATTTATTATTATGAATTTAGAACAAAATACAATTTATTATTATGAATTTAGAAATAGAATTTATTTAGCCCAAAACTTCCAAATGCAATTTATTATTAAGAATTCAGAAATCCATTTTAAACCGTTTTTTTCTATGAATTCAAAGATGAGATGAACAAGGCCGAATACAACCCTATCAACATTCTAAACTAATACTAACACTTAAAATTTAAAACTAATGCTAAAATTTAAAACTAAACTAAAATGAACTAAATTTAAATTTAATTTACGTAATACAATTTAAGAAATACAATTCAGAAATATATTACAGAAATACAATTTAAAAAATACAATTTCTTATAGGAAATATTACAGGGACAGGGCCAAATATGACCCTGTTAACATTCTAAACTAATACTAACACTTGAAATTTAAAACTAAACTAAACTAAATTTAAATTTAATTTAAGTAATACAATTTAAGAAATACAATTCAGAAATACATTACAGAAATACAATTTAAAAAATACAATTTCTTATAGGAAATATTATAGGGACATGCCCGAATTTGGGCATGTCCCTATACATGGACAAGGCCGAATATAGCCCTATCAACATTATTAACTAAACTAACACTTAAAATTCAAATCTAATACTAAAATTTAAAACTAAACTAAATTACCTAGACCGCCCGCCCGCAGCATTGCTACACCAACATCCGCCTGTAGCTTCGATGTCCGCCAACACCAGTCCGTTAGCACCTAACGCTATCAACAATATTGGAAAGATATGACGGGAGCGATGTGCAGGTAATATATAAACCATTTGTTCGGTTTAAAGGTTCTTTCGACCGAAAGATTCTTTCGGCCGAAAAAATGTTCGACCGACAAATAGTTTCGGCCGAAAGACTCTTTTGGCCGAAAAAACGTTCGGCCGAAAACATTTACCAGAAAAAAAAAATATTGTCCAACTAAGATGGTAGAATCTTTTTTCAGCCATTGTGCCAGTATCGTTTGATTTGACGTCCAATGGTTCGGCCAAAAAGAGGTGTCTTTCGGCGTAAAGAATAATTAGTTTGACTGAAAGAATGCTAGTAGGAATTTTAGAAATCGTGTTCTCACAAAAGTGTTACCCAACTTCGCTATTTTACCCAAACACATTTAAATTTCAAGGCTTTGTAACAGACTATATATCTTTCAGAAATCCCAAGAGAACTATTTTGGGATCCGTTTTGACTGTACTATGTAACTCTGATTTTTTAGTATAAAGTATTTGAGATTGATCTATCATTATCTTTATTTGAGATCCCCATGTGTTTACTCTATTAAAGTTATCTTATGCGCGTAAACCATCTTCTTTTACTTTATTTGATCATAAATCTTTAGTTTAACTATGATGGATGTGAGGAAATTTTGTTTATCTTTTTCAAATATATGATGTGTGTGGCTCCTAGCCATCTCTCAGGAAATCCTTTTTGAAAACAAAAATCTTTTATTTTACTGGAATTTTTATCTTTCTTTGAATATCACGACAGACTTTTTCAAAGTCCTACATTACTCTCAAAATTTAGAATACCAGGAAACTCTTCAAATTAAAGAGGAGTACCACCTTTATAAAAATATAGAGGGATTTGTATCCCTGTGAGGTTTCTATTTCGGTCCTAATGTATTCAAGCGTCAATAGGCATTGACACCAAACTTCTAAACCATCTGAAATCAATCCTTAAGAAGAATTTTGACATGACAATCTTAGGGAAATTGCGTTTTTTTCTTAGCCTCAAAGTTTTGCAAACAAGGAAAGTTATCTTTCCCAGCCTAAGTATGCATGTGACCTTCTTTGTCGCTTTCACATGGGTGATTTTAAACCAGACCCATTTCCCTTCTAGTCTAGAGTTAAACTTTCACCACCTGCACCTCACCCATAGTGGAGACCTCTTTATATTGGTAGTTAGTCGGAAACCTTTTGTATTTAACTCATAGTCACCCTATCATCTCCTTTGTTGTTGGCCTCATTGCCTAGTACAAGAGAGTACCATGTGAAATCCATTAGAAAGAAACAAAGAAGATACTTATGTGTATTCTAGGTTTAGTTTAGGTTGGTATAAAATGTAGTTTAGGGGAATATCCTATGTTGTTTGGTTTTACAAAATGTGATTGGGCCAATGACGTTGATGATTGGAAGTCTACTCCAAATCATGTTTTCAACTTTTGCTATGAATTTTTCACTTGGGATTGTAGGAAAAAAAAATCATTGTTTCTTTCTTTAGCAAAAGTATGGTATTAAGTAGTAGTACACATAAGTCAAGAAGATTTTTGTCTTAGAAAAATCCTTTTAGAGTTGGATTCTAACAATGTAATCTAACCACTTTCTAGTGTTATAGTTAGAGTGTCATTTAACTCTCCAATGGTCTAGTTTAACATAAGCACAAAAAATACATTGAATTAAACATGCACTTCATTTGGAATCTTCTTTAGGGTCGCTGCCTTAAAGTGATCTATTGTCATACAAATGATCAAGTTATTCACATTTTCATGAAGCCCCATGAGATTAACTCGATTAGAGATTTGTGCATCCAATGGGCATGGATAAAATTCAAGAGTTGACTTTGATCCATTCTCATTGCATGCCCTGAATCTAAAATCAAGATAAGGATGCCACATGAAGCCCCTCACAAAAGACAAATTCTTAAATCTTCAGTAGACTATGTTAGGATTTCATGAAGTTGTCAATAAGGGGGCATAGTTTCTAATACGTCCTTGTAATATCCTGACTAAATTTTTGGATGTTTTTTTGCTTGGTTTGTTGTTTGGGAAATTTAAACAAGCAATACATATACCAAAGGTTATATAACAATATATAAAAAAATATGAACTCTACTAAGCTTCTCCAATAAGATTCCAATTCCAACACAATTGTATTTCGCTACATTTAACTATTCTAATACTGAAATAGATGGGGAAACACCCAACAATAATATACATGAAGATTATGGAACCTTATATAACATGACTGGAGATTTTCCTTTCATATGCAGAGAACAAATATGTTGTAAAATGGCAGTCCTATGTGAAACAACTTCTGTATAAGATACAACTATGATATAAATTAGATTTGTTGAAGTTTCAGGCCTATAAGCAGATAAAGAGTCAACCCAACAATGATAAACAACATCCCAACAAAAAATATCATTCGAAATAGAGAAGATAGACTACAAACAACCATAAATCGATCATTAATGAGGGATCTCAGTCCAAACAACAAAAAATCTCTCCAAGAATACAACTCTACTCTTCTTCTATAAAATATTGGCTCCAAACCACAATAAAACTTGGTCCTATAGAAATATAAAAACCAAAAAGTGATATACACATCTAGATGGGAGGAAATCACTCCCACAGCCAGCAATACGACTCCCTCTGTCCACAAATTCACTAGCAAGATATAGACTCATCCCCTATGGAGGAAGAACACTCCCAAAATCTCTAACTCGACCCCCCAATCTAGGAAGTCGACCTCTTCAACACATTATCTCAACTCCACAGTACAAAATCCCCCCTCCAATAGAGTAACTCGACCCAGAAGGAAGGAAACTCAACCATCAAAGAAGAACTTCATCGAAAACAAAGGAAAATTATCTACAAGAAGATAATATCTATCACAATGAAGTGTAGTAGGAAGATCTGAGTGATCTCCTCTCACTGACTAGCTAGGATGGATAGTCTCACCACCGAAACTAATCCTCCAAATCCTCCAAATCTCTCAAAAAAAAAATTAGAAAATAAGAAGTGAATAATGAGAGAGGGAGCCCCTCTTTCCTTTTTTATTATTTCATTGACCGTTTTTCTCCATTTTTACCCTTTTAATAAGTTAAGTGACTTAGGCACCCTTTTATTAATTATTCAATGTCATCTTTTAAAATTAAATTAATTCTCGCTCCGATGACAATAAATAAATTATTAATTCTTTTTTTCCCACTAATTGTAGCCTCTGGGAATCACTTAGGATATTTCGTCAATCTCTCAGAGAACTCACTTGGAAAGGGACATTACAGTCCTCCCTTCTCGAGATTTATTGTCCTTAAGAAACTGGAAATTCAGATGTTGCAAGATCTGGTCACTTTCCTATGTGGTATCCTCTACTAGTAAATATTTCCATTTGACGAGGTACTCTTGAATTACCCTATTTCGTAACTTCCTCTCCCATTTCTCCAATACCTCCTCAGGAACCAATACTATTTGTCCCTCCTCATCCAATGAAGGTAACTCTAGAAAAGTAGTGACCTGTTGTCCCAAATCCTTTTTGAGGCATGAGACATGAAACACATTGTGAATTTTGCTTCCCTCTGACAACTCCAACTCATAATCCACCTCACCAACTTTATGAATGACTCTATAGGGCCCATAAAAATGTGGCTTAACCTTCTCTGCACCACTTTTCTTCAGTGAATATTGTCTGTATGGTTGTAGTATCAAGAATACCAAGTCTTGCACCTCGAAAGTGCACTCAACCCTGTGCCAATCTACATAGATCTTCTGTTGATTTTAGGCCACCTGTAGATTGTCCTTGGGATCTTTTAGTATTTCCTAGATATCCTAGATCCATTCCTTAGATTTTGGATCCCTTCTATCCCCAAATTCCAAGTAAACAAAATAAGGATCATCATAATCGTATAATGCTCATAATGGTGTCATACCAATGGACATGTGATAAGTGGTGTTATAGCAGTGTTCCCCTAAATGAAACCACTTAATACATTCCTTCTGCTATCTGGAAACATGTTACATAGATACCCCTCGAGCCACTTGTTCACAATATCTGTCTATCCATTTGTCTGAGGGTGGTAACTAGTGTTGGGCATCAACTTTGTGCCAACCAACCTGAACAACTCCGGCCAAAACACATGAAGGAACATGTTGTCCTAGTCACTGACAATATAATTTGGCATCCCATGGAGTCTGACAATCTCTCTAAAGAACATCTTTTCTACCTTTGTTGGCTTATATTATAAAGATATTGCAAATAAATGTGCATATTTGGTCAACCGATCAACCACCACAAATATGCAGTCTCTTCTTTGTACCCTTAGTAAACCTGTGATGAAATCCATATATATTATTTACAACTTATGCTCTGAGATGGGTAACAGATATAGTAATAATGTAGGATGGGTATGATCTAACTTGTTCTGCTGACAAGTCACACACTCTCTCACATGCCTCAATACATCATCCTCAAGGCCCCTCCAAGTGAACCTCTCCCTGATTTTCCCGTAAGTTTTAAAGTATCCCAGTGCCCCACCAATGGTGCATCGTGCATGGCCTCCATGATATTTTCCTTTAGTGTATATTCTGGGCCTAAGCATATACGGTCTTTGTAGTATATGATGTCATCCACAACCTTGTACCGATCATCCTGTACACTCCGGTCCATCAACTCATAAGAAATTTTTTTCTTGGAATACTCCACCAAGAGATGGGAATTCCAATCAGTTGAAATATCTACAAGGGAACATATCTTCGATTTCCTAGAGAGAGAATCAAAAAATGCCTTTTTATTCCCTTTTACATAATCAATGTCGAAATCATAAGCTTTCAGTTTGCTAACCCATTTATGTTTCCTTTCATTCAAGTCCTTTTCCCCCAAAAAGTGCCTCAAGCTGTTGTGGTCAGTCTTAACCACAAATCTTCCACCTACCAAGTATTGTCTAAACTTCACCAAGGCATGAATGATGGTGATAATTTCCTTGTCGTATATGGAGTAGAGTCTCTCCGAATCTATACGATTTATTCTCTTGTATGCTATCAAGTGCCTCTACTTCATCAAAACTACTCCTCTCTGCAGACCTGGCGCATCACACTCAAGCAAAAAGTTCTGAGTGAAGTGAGGAAGTGCTAAAACTAGGCAGATTCTCATGACTTCCTTCATCTTTTTGAAGGTCCTCTGAACCTCCTTAGTCCACCTAAATTCCCCTTTCTTTGTGAGGTCTGTGAGTGGTGCAACAACTATGAAAACCCCTTCATAAACCATCTGTAGTAGATGCAAATCCCAAAGAAGCCTCGTATGTGTGAGAGATTTTTAGGTGGTTGCCAATATAATATAGCCAGTATCTTCTCCCTATGCACCTTCACTCCCTGTTCACTAACCACGTGTCCTAATTATAGGATCTCTCTCATGCCAAACCCACTCTTAGACTCTTTGGCATATAATGACTCTTCCTCCATAATGCTCAATATCTCCTCCAAATGTGCCAAGTTTTCCTCCCATGTCTGGCTATATATTAGTAGATCATCAAAGAATACCAACATAAAATTCCTCAACTACTTCTTGAATATATGGTTCATGTAGGATTGAAAGGTGGTTGGTGCATTGATTATCCCAAATGGCATGACCAGAAACTCATAATGGCCATAATGGCATCGAAAATTAGTCTTGGGAATATCCTACTCTTTGAATCTGATCTGGTGGTAGCTTGATCAAAGATCAATCTTCGAAAAATATACTTCCCCATGCAACTCATCTAGAAGATCATTGATCCTAGGTATAGGGAACTTGTTCTTGATTGTATTTTTATTCAATGTAATAATCAATGTACATCCACATTGTTCCATCCTTCTTATTTACCAACACTACAAAAGAAGTGAACATACTAGAACTCAGCATGATATGCCCCATCTCCAGCAGCTCCTTAATGGCCTTTTCAATCTCATCCTTGAATTTATTCGGATGTCGATAGGCAATGGTGATCACAGGTTTGGATCCCTCTTCCAATTCAATAGTGTGCTCAAATCCTCTGTCAGGTGGTCTACCTTGAGGTATTTGCCCAAAAACTCGGTCGTGTTTGATCAACATTGTTTGTATGTATGTATGATAAGGATGGTTTTTGTTTGAAGGTTTCTCAGTAGTGATTAAACACTCTGTTTCATACGCAACATCCCCATGTTTGAAAATACCCTCCATTAGTTTAGCTGAGATGATCTTGGGCTCATCAATTGACATTCCCCTCAAAACTACCTTCCTACCATATGCTACTTTGAACTCCATCTCCATAGATTGGTAGTCTATTGAGTGTTTCCCAATGGAAACAAGCCATTGGACCCCCAATATGACATTAGTGTCTTGCAAATCCATTACATATAAATCATTAGTGACTGTGTAGTTTCCTAGAACAACATGTAACTGTGGGATATTATTTATGCAAGGCATAATACACCCACCAGATACTACTACATCAAACCCCTCAAACTCCACCTTAGGAATGCCTCTTTTAGCCACCCAGGCTAAGTTGATAAAGTTGTGGGTTTCCCCACCATCAATCAGTACTATGACCTATTGGCCCTGTACTTCACCAGATATCCTGAAGGTGTGAAATCTAGGAACACTCGATAGAGTGGCAATGGATCCACTCTTAACCTCCTCATCTGATTGCTCCTCAATTGATCTATCATGCTCAATGTCATGTGGCGTCTCTACTTCCTCCTCTTCCTCATTGTTTGAAAGCACCTCTATGCAATGTGATTTAAACTTTCCCATACACTTGTGCCCAAGTTCCCAAGGTTCCTTGTAGTTGAAGAGAATATTATTTCTCCTCAACTCATTTTGAATTGATTCATCCATCTTCTTTGTACCTATTCTCTCTCTCTGAAAGGGTTTCTTATCTTTATTCTTCTGGGGAATAAAAGCTTTAGAGAAAGTTTGTCTTTGAGACTGTTATCCCCACTTTTTAGGGATAACTAGGAAATCATGTCTCAAGGCCCACATGTCCTATACATGGAGTACTGAGAGCAGGATTGACCTGAGCATGGCCCTGGAGGGCCTGCCTTTTCTTCATTCATCATCTTTTGTCTGGTCAGCAGCAGCAACATCCATCACCATCGGCTTGATCCTGTATCAGAAGAGGTTCTTGCTCCATGAGGTAATTGGTCCAAGTATCATTGTATGTGTCACTTTTAATCATTGAAACCTTTAAATATATGCATCTGATTCTTTCTATCTCTAACAACTACTTGGATCTTACATTAGCCCACTTGACCATGCTTGGGGAAATTGACAGGGTTCCCTAGCAAGCATGTACCCATAGGTCTTGGTTTTCCACTGGGGGAATTTATGAAAAGACATCGTCCGCTCCCATCATAGCACCACTATTTCATCTTATCTCCTGCTCATTTATCCCATTCCCCTTGTCTGGGCATTGGGTTGACCTATTTGCAAGATTGCACCTTATCTCGTGGGAAGAAGGGGCTAAAGGCCCAGAAGGTAAAAGTAGTTGGTAAAATACAAAAGCCTAGAAATAAAACCTCGAGATTCGTCACCTAGGGATCCCCGAGAAGGCAGTAAAAAGCCTCTCAGCAAGAAACAAGAGGGACCTGGAAAATAACAAAACAAGACCTAGTCAGAGGATAGGGGGTCTCATCATGACCCATCCTATTAGGTCCATGGGTACCTAACAATATGACATTGCCACCGTCTGGTTACCATGCTAGGGCAGTGACCTTTGGTTGCATGGCCAAGTGAAAGGGGGTCTCATCACGAGCCAACCTTCTCATCTCTCTGAAAGTACTTGTGGGTAACGCTATCATATTTGGTCACCATTCCAAGGAAGTGTCCCCTGGTTAGTTCTTGAAAGAAAAAAAGAAAATAAAATAATAAAACAAGATTAAAAAGAATAAAGGCAAGAATGGGCTTGGAAAGAATGCATCCATGACAGGTACTGCTCGCCTTCTACAAAGGCACCCATAGGTAACACTTATGCATCCTTGGCCCTTAATGCACCCACATGTTTGCACATCCCCTAACCACATCACCCCACTTACATGGCTTGGATGAGATCTTTCTGGAAACTCTCCTTTTCTTGTGGACACTAGCCCAATAGGACGCCTTGTCCTTTTCTCCAATCTTGTATTGCAAGTTTTTGTAATGTCTTTGAGGTATTGACTGATGTATTAGGGGTTGCATGCATATGTTTAATAATATTGATAATGAGATGTGATTGAAATTCCTATGATCCCTGTGACTGATGAGCCCATGGAGGGCGTAGCTTTTGATGTGCAGGACCATGTCTGACGGACAGGTGCCATTTGGATCGGTACACATGGGGAGATGACTAGTTCGGACCTCCATGGGGTTGAAGAGCCCACTAGATGGATGTTGAGACCCCATCAGGGGGAAGAGATAGGACAAAGCTTGATCAAGGGTTTCTCACCTGAGAGGAAGAGGAAGTTCCACCAGAGACACTCCGATAGGACTAGACCTAGGGGAAATGACCCCTATTCAGTGGAATGCTAGCCTTGTAAGGCTTAGGACGTCCCCATCTTCACCATGACATCATCCAGCTTCATGAACGCTTTTGGAGGCAGACTCGGCAGCAATGGCATGTGTGGCATGTTGGAGAGGTCCCTGGGGGGCTAATGTTTTGCTCTTGGATGTCTCATTTTCCCTAGAAAGGGCTAGTGCCTCCCTTGAAGGGGATTTTACTCTCTTTTCTTCTTAATTAGGGTTTTTACTTAGCATTTAATGTAAAAACAATATGATTTTGACATTATGGCCTTGTCAGCCTTTTTATGACCTAAAATGTAAAATTAGGTCATTGATACAGTATATATTGAGGATTTTGATCCACACTTTATCATAACAAGTTACTCACTCATAGTGAGGTCTGATTTTTTGCGCCCTATTTGGGTTATTGGCTAAATCAAGGAAGGTGCACTTGTTGAAGGAAGAGATTTTTGGCATTCTATGGGGTGCTAACTTGTTTTTCTATGCAAGCACCCTCTACTCCATTAAAATAAACTTTCAAGGACCTTGCTCAATGTCTTAGTTATGCAAGAGGTTTTATGTGTCAAGTTCATGCTTCTTTTAAATGTTCATGTGTGAGTTCTTTAAAAATTTAAATATGGGTTTTAAATAAATACACAATAAACATAACTTGCAGCAAATAAACCAGCAAACTCACAACAATAACAAGATGATAAAGGAGTTCACCCCCAACTGGGCTACATCTCCTTGAGCCTCCATCAATGGACTAGGCTCTCTGGGATTAGTTTGTCAAAGATTCTTTTACAAGTTGCTGCTCAACTCCAATGGATTTACTGACTGTACCATTGGGTTCAGAATACATAAAAACCCCAAAAATGACTAATAGAACTCTGAAAACGGATCATGACTCATCTGGGCATGACCTCTTCTACATGTGGCCTTGAGCTTCCCTAAGCTTCCTTGTGGCAAAAACACCTGTAAAAGTCTGATTTTGACATTATGGCCTTGTCAGCCTTTTTATGGCCTAAAATGTAAAATTAGGTCATTGATACAGTATATATTGAGGATTTTGATCCACACTTTATCATAACAACTTACTCACTCATAGTGAGGTTTGATTTTTTGCGCCCTATTTGGGTTATTGGTTGAATTAAGGAAGGTGCATTTGTTGAAGGAAGATATTTTTGGCATTCTATGGTGTTTTTCTTGAAGGAAGGTGTTACAACTAGGGTTTGCATGGTTATTTTTGATGAATTGTAAGTATTTTTCTACAAAACTGCTTAAATGAATGGTTGTAGTCTTATTTTCTTGCATGTATTTATAATTTGTTGAATCAAAACCCTAGGTGAAAAGCACACAAGTAGGTCCTTGTCTCATGTCCTCTGATAGAAAATATTTTAGTCATTGAAGAAGAAGAAGAGAGCCTAGTCGTAGCTATGTCTTAGTTATGCAAGAGGTTTTATGTGTCAAGTTCATGCTTCTTTTAAATGTTCATGTGTGAGGTCTTTAAAAAGTTAAATATGTGTTTTAAATAAATACACAATAAACATAACTTGTAGAAAATAAACCAACAAACTCACAACAATAACAAGATGATAAAGGAGTTCACCCCCAACTGGGTTGCATCTCCTTGAGCCTCCATCAATGGACTAGGCTCTCTGGGATTAGTTTGTCAAAGATTATTTTACAAGCTTCTGCTCAACTCCAATGGATTTACTGACTATACCATTGGGTTCAGAATACATAAAAACCCCAAAAATGACTAATAGAACTTTGAAAATGGATCATGGCTCATCCGAGCATGACCTCTTCTACATGTGGCCTTGAGCTTCCCTGAGCTTCCTTGTGGAAAAAACACCTGTAAAAGTCCTCAAATGCCTCTGAAACCTATCTAATGTGTTCAAAGCATAACAATTAGCCAAAAATGACTATTCAGTCATAGAAAATAGACTTGGGCTCATCTGAGCATGGTCTCCATCAATGGGGGCTTCAAGCTCCCTAGAGCTCCCTGAAACTTCAATGGTGAAAAAAACTTCAAAATAATTCTTCAAATGCCTTTGAAAATAGTGCCAATGGATTCAAAACATCCAAAAACCCCTAGCTGGGCTTTTTCGGCACCTCGTTTGGCCAAAAAATGAAGAAGTTAGGCCTCCTGCCATTTTCCTCCTTCAAGCTTGTTGTCTCTGGTTCACCAAAACGCACCTCTGTGTGTCCAACCTAGCCTCTGCGCTCATTTTCGTGCTAAAACCTAGCATCGGGCACATAACCGAAAAACCATGCAAATTGTAGGATGGTTATGGAACCTAGCCCCCTAACCGCAAGCCGTTGGGCATATGGGTCATATGACCGCGCATAAAAGGTCAAGGCTAACCGTTATTCAAATTGAATGGATAAGCGCCAAGTGTCCAGGCACGTGGGGCTATGAATCCAGTTGAAATTCCCACGCGGGTGGTCATATGGTTATACGTATGTGAATGGGGGTTGCGGACCGCGCCCAAACTACACCACATTCAAACTTTAATATATTTTAAAACATATATATAATAAGTAACATAGTGTGGTGCGTTGGCAGGGTGGACTTTGCAAAGACTTTGCATATGCGTGGAGATCCGAGGTTCGAATCCCATGGACTCCATAAAAATTTTAAACACCCAAAACATGGTGCCACATGGCAGCCCATGCTTGGGCCACGTGGCACCAAACCATTCGCCACAATGATGCCACGTGTCAGAAATCTATTCATCCACGTGTGCCAATAAATGATTGTCATGTCATCAACTACCACCTTGGTGTACGGACATGCCACATTAGTTGTACGGCCCCTGCCATGTCAGCTGTATGGACTGTCCAATCAACGTTTTTTTTCCCTGTTTGGCAAATCGAACAGATCGCGATATCTCACTCATCCGATGTCCGTTTGACCCCGTTCGAAGTGAGTTGGGTTTGTAACGACAAGGGCTACACACCTATTCGTTTTGAGGTGATTCCAAACACTTTCATTTTTGGGCTAAATTTTGACCCCTGGTCCAGATTCTGATCACTCATAGTGAGGTCTGATTTTTTGCACCCTATTTGGGTTATTAGCTGAATTAAGGAAGGTGCACTTGTTGAAGGAAGAGATTTTTGGCATTCTATGGTGTTTTTATTG
This sequence comes from Picea glauca, assembly GCA_000966675.3. Classification (NCBI taxonomy): domain Eukaryota; kingdom Viridiplantae; phylum Streptophyta; class Pinopsida; order Pinales; family Pinaceae; genus Picea; species Picea glauca. The sequence goes on along the minus strand of JZKD02S1737004.1, from coordinate 201,041 downwards.
AAGGAAGGTGTTACAACTAGGGTTTGCATGGTTATTTTTTATGAATTGTAAGTATTTTTCTACAAAACTGCTTAAATGAATGGTTGTAGTCTTATTTTCTTGCATGTATTTATAATTTGTTGAATCAAAACCCTAGGTGACAAGCACACAAGTAGGTCCTTGTCTCATGTCCTCTAATAGAAAATATTTTAGCCATTGAAGAAGAAGAAGAGAGCCTAGTCGTAGCTACACTCCTTTTTCTTCCTCCCTTTAGCTAGCCGTACCATTTTGACTTCAAGAGGAATAATATGTCCTAGGTCTAGGTCATCTACACCTAGGGCTGTTTTCTTTTAGGGTTTGATGAAAGAGCCTTGCCTTAGCAACACTCTCCCTCTTTAAGCCCTCTTGTCTTGATTTTGTATTTCATTTGAGCTAGTTGTTTGTCGGGAAGGAGGAGAGAGCACGAGGAATTGCTTTAGCAACACCGGAGTGAGCCTCTCTCCCCTAGGCTTATTATTTTTAAGCCCTACTTTAGCAACACTTCAAAACTCATCCCTCTAGTCCTTTAAAATCTCACCCCCTTCAACTCTTGCATCCTTCACTTATGACTCCATCAAACCCTAAGGCACTAATCTAAGTCATCCAGAGTTGAAGTAAGAACTAGATCTAAACACTCTCAAAACATTTTTAATTGAAACCCTAACTACACTAATCCTAGATCTAGCTAACTTACTAACCCTAGTTGATGACATCATCCTTGGTTATTACATCTTTAATGAAGCAAAGTTTCATTTTATGAGCAATTGAATGGTAGTTAAAGGCATTAATTAGGTCAAGTATTGATTTATTGCATTGAATGCCATATCATTCTAGTATTTATTGGTGAAGTGACATTACTTTTATTGCTATTTTGTAAACATTGACTTCGTCAACATTTACTTTCAAATTGGTTATATTGAATATCAGATAGTATTTGATATATATGAAGTACTAACCAGAGCCTACATATATCAGTTTATTGTTGCTTTGTTCTCGGGTAGGGATTCTACTTGGTTATCTTTGTTGGCTACAAGCCGGACTATCTGTTTTGGTGGTGATCTGTGAAGGGGGAAACTTGTCATTGTCTGATTATCCTTTAGCCTCTTCAAAACCCCAGGTCACCGGGGATGTCTCCCCTGGACCTCACCTCCCTAAAGAGAAAGAACCTTCCCATCCTTGTGACATTAGGTGGGATAGTTTCATGTTACACCAGTTTGGCCCTCTATCTTCTAGCCTTTCTTCCTAGCTACAAACCGTGTGATAACATTTTGGCGTCGTTGTCGGGGAACACTGAGTCAATTCTCCTCAAGATGACACTTTTCGGTAAGCCTTGCCTCAGAAGTATTATCTTACAAGCTTACTTGGTGACTCCACTAGGGTGTTTTCCCTTTCTCTTTGGTAGTTTCAAGTAAACTATCTGGCGACTCCACAAACCAAAAAGAGGTACAATAATCCTCCTTTGTCTTTCAGAAGGAAGCCTCCCAAGAACTCTCCTGTTGTCAAATCACTCTTCGGGAAAAGCCTTCCTTTAATAATCATGTCTAGCTTTTAGACCACTACAACGAACCCATCCAATAATCAAAGACAATGGTCATCTACTCTTTTCAAACCATTATACATGTTAGCCATACTAGGCTACCCTAGGCAAATTCCACCCAAGTATGAAAAGTGGTTGCCTAAATTCACCGTTACTGATGCAATCAATGCCGAAGAGCACATGAGAAACTTTTGGTCATTTTTTCAGCTTCATCCCATTAGTGATGATGCTGAAGATCTAGTCATGAAGTTGTTCTCTGCTACTCTTTATGATGCCTCAAGGTGTTGGTACTTGAGCCTTCCCGATGGAAGCATCAAAACCATGGACAGACTTGAAGAGGCCTTTCTCAAAAGATGGAGTGTCAAAGAAGACCCTAGCATGCTCCTCACCTGACTGAATAACCTTTCCAAGTATGAAAATGAGTCCATTCAGGAGTTCCATACTAGATTCGAGACTTTGCTGCAGAGGATTCCGACAAGCCATCATCTGAAAGATGACTACCTCATCCACGTTTACACCAAATCTTTCAATGGCCAACTAGGGTATCTTCTCAGAGATAAAAAACCCCCAGTCCATTCAGGAATCCCAAGAGATCACTACTAAAATAGAGGGAAACCTCCTTTCATCCAAGATTGAGCCTTTTGCTAATCCAAGGGGAAGAATAGACACCAAACCAAAAATAGTTCACAATGTTGAGCCTACTTCAAAACTATGTGCCAGTATCGCCAAGATGCAAGCCTCTATGGATGGTATCATAAAAAATCAAGAGAAAATGATGAGTAGTATTGTCAACTTGGAAAGATCTCAAACCCAAGCACCCAGGGTCTCATACAAAGGACAATTCCAGAAGGGGGGGCAATTTTATAAACCAAAGAATGAACAAGAAGTTCCAAACACCTTGGACCCTACAAATGTTGTTGATGAAAATCCTTGGTGCCTAGAATGCAATGAAGCGCATTGGGAGCATGAGTGTCCTTACAGTAATGGCCATCAACAAGTCAACAACATGGAACATTTCCTAGAGTTTCCTCAAATAAATATCACCGATGAAGAACATCAAGAAGCTGCGAAAGAAGCAACGATATCAACAAGGATGGTGGTAATAAACAACCTGGATCAGGAATCATGAGAGAAGCTAAAGAAACAAGAATTTCAGGTGTACTGAAGAAATAAGTTGAACCAACCCACCGCTGACCAAGAAAATCCCTCACCGGCAGAGATACCTCTTCCCAAGACATCCAAGGCTGGGAAGGTTGACCTAAACTTTGACCTCGAAGGGGCTTTATCAAAGATGCATGTAAACGTCCCCCTAAGAGAAGCAATTAAGATCTTGTTTATCAAGGAACGCTTTGACACTTTCTTTCTGGATCATATGAACCCATGGACCCCCCTATTATGTTGCAAGTTGATCACTTTAGGGTCAAATATGGTGAGAACCCTCCTTTCTTCATGACTTTAACAATGAACGGCAAGAGCCTCAACAATTGCATGTTAGATACGAGTGCAGGTGCCAACATGATGTCACTTAAAGTCATGCGACAAGTGGGTTTGAAGGTCACATGGCCTTATAGAAATGTATGTGGCTTCGAATCTAAAGCCATACCCACACATGGGGTGGTTGAGAATGTGGAAGTTTTCCTAAAGGAGTACCCAAAAAAGATAGTCCACATTGAAATCATGGTAGTTGATGTCCCAAATGTGTGGGAAATGTTGTTATCTAGGAAATTTGCTACAATGTTGGGTGGCACCCTTGAGATGGACCTCGCATTCTTGAAATTGCCTTTTAAAATTGGAATGATAGGTCGTCTCCTCAATGTGTCGATAACCGGAGACCATGTGCAAGATATTAATCACCCCGTCAATAATAACAAAGCACAAGATGAGATGATACAAACCCTTCAAAATTATTCTCCAGAAGATATGCCCTTTGCAATGGAAGAGGACTTTGATCATATCAAATGGCCTAATAAAGAAGAATACCAACAACTCCTAGATGAATTCAAGAACAAATAAATTAGGAGGGTGAATATATTAAAGAAAGCTAAAGATGATGTACAAATCCGCCTGTTATCACTGAAATTTCGTCCGCACGTGGCGACAAGAACTCCACATCGTCAAAACAGAAAGAGTCATTCATGGCACAGGATTAATTCCATAGCATTGCAAAAGGGTAAAAAAAACTATGCAAATTACCAAAAATTTGAAGGGCGCTATACATTATCTGGGCGCGCGCGCATATGCGTGTAACAGGATCGTACAACGCGCGCATAGGTGCACAAAGCGCAGTTGTTGGGCGAAAAACCCGCGCGCCTGCTAAACGACGCATTTATTGAAACTGGTCGGCTTCCCAACCACTAATGGATCGGCTCCCAAGTCGATTTGACACCAATTCCGAGCTCAATCCTCATGGTGGGCTGGTCAAATACCTAATTGTGCCCTAAAGAGCCCCTTTTCACATTCAAAAGAGGCCAAATAATAACCCAATGCTTGGCTATAAAAAGCCATGAATGGCCACCATTTTCTGAAGGAATACTTCATACTGTTATGCTGCTGAGATTGCTAAGGACTCATTCTTTGGCAACACACATTGTAGGCTGCATTTCATAAGCTATTCACCCCTCACTTGAGTGAATAAGCTTGGAGTTCT
>JZKD02S1737004.1:171661-189689 GCA_000966675.3 Picea glauca | reverse complement strand
CTAGAAAGGGCTAGCGCCTCCCTTGAAGGGGATTTTACTCTCTTTTCTGCTTAATTAGGGTTTTTACTTAGCATTTAATGTAAAAATAGTATGATTTTGACATTATGGCCTTGTTAGCCTTTTTATGACCTAAAAAGTAAAATTAGGTCATTGATACAATATATATTGAGGATTTTGATCCTCATTTTATCATAACAACTTACTCACTCATAGTGAGGTCTGATTTTTTGCACCCTATTTGGGTTATTGGTTGAATTAAGGAAGGCACACTTGTTAAAGGAAGATATTTTTGGCATTCTATGGTGTTTTTCTTGAAGGAAGGTGTTACAACTAGGGTTTGCATGGTTATTTTTGATGAATTGTAAGTATTTTTCTGCAAAACTTCTTAAATAAATGGTTGTAGTCTTATTTTCTTGCATGTATTTATAATTTGTTGAATCAAAACCCTAGGTGTCAATCACACAAGTAGGTCCTTGTCTCATGTCACCTGATAGAAAAGCTTTGATCCATTGAAGAAGAAGAAGAGAGCCTAGTCGTAGCTACACTCCTTTTTCTTCCTCCCTTTAGCCAGCCGTACCATTTTGACTTCAAGAGGAAGAGGACATCCCAGGACTAGGTCATCTACACCTAGGGCCATTGTCTTTTAGGGTTTGATGAAAGAGCCTTGCCTTAGCAACACTCTCCCTCTTTAAGCTCTCTTGTCTTGATTTTGTATTTCATTTGAGCTAGCTATTTGTCGGGAAGGAGGAGAGAGCACGAGGCCTTGCTTTAGAAACATCAAAATGAGCCTCTCTCCCCTAGGGTTATGATTTTGAAGCCCTGCTTTAGCAACAATTCAAAAAGTATCCCTCTAGTCCTTTAAAATATCACCCCCTTCAAGTCTTTCGTCCTTCACTTATGACTCCATCAAACCCTAAGGCACTGATCTAAGTGCTCTAGAGTTGAAGTAAGAACTAAGATCTAAACACTCTCAAAACTTTTTCAATTGAAACCCTAACTACACTAATCCTAGCTCTAGCTAACTTACTAACCCTAGTTGTTGACATCATCCTTGGTTATTACATCTTTAATGCAACAACATTTCATTTTATGAGCAATTGAATGGTAGTTAAAGGCATTAATTAGGTCAAGTATTGATTTATTGCATTGAACGCCATATCGTTCTAGTATTTATTGGTGAAGTGACAATACTTTTATTGCTATTTTGTAAACATTGATTTCGTCAACATTTACTTTCAAATTGATTATATTGAATATTAGTTAGTCTTTGATATATATTAAGTACTAACCAGAGCCTGCATATATTATTTTATTGTTTCTTTGTTCTCGGGCAGGGATTCTACTTGGTTATCTTTGTTGGCTACAAGCCGAACTATCTATTTTGGTGGTGATCTGTGAAGGGAGAAACTTGTCATTGTCTGATTATCCTTTAGCCTCTTCAAAACCCCAGGTCACCGGGGACGTCTCCCCTAGGCCTCACCTCCCTAAAGAGAAAGAACCTTCCCATCGTGGTGACATTGGGTGGGATAGATTTTTGTTACACCAGTTTGGCCCTCTATCTTCTAGCCTTTCTTCCTAGATACAAACTATGCAATAACAGAGAACACATCCTCCTTGTCATGTTTCTTGATATTGGCATCTTGTAGCATCTCAGTTTTGAAGGATTTTACCCAACCACATAGTGGCTCAGATAAACACTTTGTGAAAAAAATCACGAATCTTTGCTTAGACATATTTGTCGTGGTGACTGCACGTCTCTGAAACTTAGTGTGTAACACCTTGTTTTCTCCCAAGACTATAATTATGCACAAAATTCATATGTTAATAATATGAGGCATGCAATTATGTTTTGATTTAATATAAACACCAATATCTTCTCAGATATATCTGTCACGGTGACTGCAAGTCTATGAAACTCGGTGTGTAACACCTTATTTTCTCCCAAGACTGTAATTATGCACACAATTCATATGTTAATAATATGAGGCATGCAATTATGTTTTGATTTAATATAAACACCAAACTATTGACTGAGAGGGAACAACCTTGATAAGTACTAGCCATGATATACCAGAGGAAATTGATGAAGTAGAGGACTAATGGGATGGTTGAGTGAAAATGGAGATGAGATGCATCAGTGAAGAAAATAGTAAGCTTGCACAAAAAGTTAATCTATGCTTAAAAACATGATGATTTCACCCACCAGCACACCAGACTAATGGAGGATACCACGTGAGCATTAAAGAGAACACCATAGAGATGGTTGGGTAGTAATTATTGCGACAATTGACCCATGCAGATAAGGAATGACCAATTGAATGACTGACGAGAACTTACCACAAACCACCCCTTTAAATTGAAAAGGGTAGACTACAGGTTACATCTGCAGGAAACTACAGAGATCCCAAGGGAGTAGAGAAGAAGATGAGAGAAGGAAAAATGCAATGCATGTAGGATGACAACAGGTATGGAAAAACTTATATGCATAGAGAAGTGTGGTATGGAAGGGAGACGCTGGAAAACAAACATGACACCCATGGATTGAAGAAGGAAATATAGGACCAAGAAGAGAAAAAGGATCATAAATGAGCAACAGAGCGCAGAAGTGTGGATATGTTTATTGAGAAAGAAAAGGATATATTTTTGGAAGAAAATAGGGAGATTGACCAAGTTGTTGATGATCACCCTGAATAGAGATGACTTGGATTCCCAAACTAGAGCAATAGTGGGTTGTATCTTGGTGCATACTGGACATAAACTAACATTGGTAAGGGAAGGTCGTTGAGGGACTATTAAGTAGAGAAGGGACTCCCTTGTGCAGAGGAAATCTAGTTGAGAAACCACTTGATAAACCTATAAATACCTAGAGCTCAGTGGGAAGTGGAAACTTTTGTTGTGTTACAAGGAGAAGGAGAGTAACCTTCTAGGATCATCGCAAACTTGGAACCATGATGAGTCAATTTCCTTGGTGGTATCATGGCTTGGAACAGGGGTGGGTTGTTTTAGGAAGTGAATCTACAACAAGGACTAAGGTTGGGAGGAAAGGCGTCCTCTCTCAATCAGTTGGATTGATCATTTCCTTATTAGATAAGTGTTCATCTGTACTAAACTGATTGTGAATGATTTATGTGAATGCTCATGAATAGAATAAAGGTGTCTCAGTGCATATGAATTCTTTAAATCCAAGAGACTGTTTGTATACTTAATATGTGACTTGAATGCGGTAAGATGAGCTATGTTGCGATGTACACTAATACTTGGTTAAATCCTAAAAATGAATGAATACAAGTTGCTACTTGCTCGAGGACCCTATATGTTCCTTGTGTGGAGAGGCTGCAACTTATGCGAGGCCTTAACCTTAAGTTTGATAATTAGTATAGGCTTAAGTATTATCTTGAGACCTCGAAAGTTAGAAACCGAAGCCTTGTAGGATTCAGAAAAGGGCTAAGTCATTAGAACGAAAATTTATGACTCTGTAAACCCTGTGTTGGTCAGCAAAGAACCACAACTATTGATCTGAAGAGATCGTGACCATTGATCGATGGAAATTCAGAGTTGTCATGTTGGAGATATCCCATGAATGACATGGAAAGGAATCTGAAACAAACCTATTGGAGTGATACCTTCGGAAGGAAATATCATGTACCTTGAGAATAAATCCGAAGAGAAGACCTCGAAGTTTGGCCAATGTGAACCATAAATCATTAAGCTAGAGGGATGAATTCTCGGTGGTTGATTATTACCAGAATTATAGGTCCCACTAGTAATTTGAAATGGTGAGATATGATGGGGAGCATCAATGCAAAGATGGGTGTCAGTGATTGATTAGGTGGATAAATTGAGCGTGAGTCTATTTGGATGAGTGTTGTCCATTTTTCAGAGTGTGACTTCGACAAATTCAGAGTAAACCTACAATGGATTAGGATTGTGATTCCAATAGAAGGAAGATATCGACCATAGGTTGGTGAATATAGAGACAACATGATAGCCATCAATTTTTTGTGAGTTCTGCCTAAGTCAATAAAATGCAGTTATGGCATCATGACTGACGTGGCATGCCAGCACAACAGCCATAGTGAGTTTAGAGTGGTAGGTATCACTTACCCCTAAGTAGATGAGTCGAGTGGAGTAAACCTAGAGGGAGAAACTTAGGCACTAAATCAATCTCAACCATCTATCGGGAGATTGCGACTTATGCTTACGATCGTCCATCAAAGAGAAGGGCATATTCCTCAATACCCTGATTTTGAAGCAGAGAAACTACTTGAACCATTATAGCTCTGAATGGATGGCATCGAAAAGGAATATCCTTTGATACCATATCTATCAGAGGTGACTGATAAGATTACTGGCAAAGAGTTCGAGCGATATCTATGATGGTCCTATGTGGAGCGGAACCTCCTTGTGGCAGAATTTACAAACTCCATGTGGATGCCACGTATTCGACATGTTAGAAGGAGAGTGTGTTGAGGTGTTATGTGGATGCCACATGTTAGAGGTATGTAGGTATAAGACTAAGGAAACTTGGAAGGGACATAATTTCGATTTAGAGCTCAGTTTCGAGTAAAATTTCCACTATTGGAAAGCTCTCGACGAGCAAAAGATGATGAAGTTGGAAGAGAGGGGATTGCGATAGCTAAGAAAAGCGATAAATATAATACCCCATCCCTAAAAATGATATTAAGGGGTTGGGTGTATTACATAGTGGTATCAGAGCATAGTTCAAACCCTATGCTTGAATGGGTCACTAAGACCACTTAAGGTTGCTTAAAGAGGATTTGTGTTGTTTGGAATTCATGAGTCAGAATACTAACATGAAATTCTAATGATGATTGTTTTTTAAGCACGTAGGACAAATTGAAAATTATCATAGAAGTGAATGGTGCAAAACAATATGGATGACCTATCGCACCTCAAAGATGAAGAATCTGACGACTGAAATGATACGGAAACCCCTCCATATTTGATGGCCATGGTTGTCTGAAGGCAGATAATGAGAGGATTATTAGAGCCCATTCCAAACAAACAAATTTGAATGCAGTTCTACTACAGATTCTGTCTGAAATTCAAAAACATCTGCAGCAAGGTCCCAACAATGCAGAACTACAACAGTTGGAGAGGTTGAAAACCCCTTTGGATGCCCAAAATCATGGAATGTCTCACAACGATGAGGGAAAGATTTCTTCCAAAAGAAAGCATCAAGACAATAATACATGTGGATTGAGGGGAGGAATAGAGTCCTATGGTAGGAAGACCAATTCAGTAGGACAGTCCAGCAGTGGAACAAAATCCAGTATTTATAAGAGGAGAAAGAGGAAGAAATCTCATATTTTTCTGACTGAAGAATTCAAGGAAGCTAAGTCGCCTACCTTTGATGGTGAAATAAATAAATGAGAGGAAGCCGAAGCATGTCTATTTAAATTGAAAAAGTAATTACGGGTACATAACTACTTAGACAATACCAAGGAAAGGATTGTAGTGTTTAACCTGAATGGAGGAGCTTCCATTTGGTGGGAAGACCTCAAAGAAATCAAAAGGATAAAGGAAAGAAAATTAACCTGGAAACATTTTGAGAGATACTTTTGCAAGGATTACATATCCAAAAAGTATTATGATGACAAAATAAAGGAATTCAATGAGCTTAAGATGGGGCAACTTACCTTGGAGGCTTATGCAAAATGATTTATGGAATTGTTGAAGTATGTTCCCTACCTTAAGGATGAGAAGGAAAGAATCCAACAATTTCTCAGTGGGTTTCCACAGTCACACCAAGACCGAATTGAGTTCGATAAACCCAATACATTGGAAGACACCATTCAGAAGGATAAGTGTTCTTACGATGAATCTAAGCAAACGCATGAGTCTCCTAAGGATTGGAAAATAAAATACAAGAGTGGATTCTAGAAGAAGGGATTCAAGTCTTTTCCCCACAAGAATTACGGGAAGGATTCATAGTCACGTCAGCCAAGAAGGATTGTGCGTCAACAAAATTTATCGTCCCAAAGTAGGAATAAGCCAATGGAGCAGGAAAAGGAAAGAGCAGAGGAGCCTAAGAAAGGACCTTTGCAATGTTGGGGATGTGGAGAGCCACATCTATTGAGGGAGTGTCCCCACTGATAGCATTAAGGAAGAAGAGTGTATAATGTCCAGGGGGCAGTGACAATCAACGACATAGCCAAACACATACTGATAATGTACACAACGGTATAAAATCGACAAGAAGACCACCAAGCCTTTGTGGTGGAATTGGAAGGTATCATTACTGAACAACCAATCTCTATTTTAATTGACCCGGGATCTAATATTAGTTATGTTTCACTTAGAGTGGTTGAGGCATGTTCATTATAAATAAATAAGCACACCAAAGCATGGTTAGTTCAGTTAGCCACTGGAACAAAGAGGAAAGTGGCATATGTCATTGAAGCTTGTCCAATTCAGATAGAGGGATTTCAGACCCAATCGTATTTGAATGTTCTACCCCTTGGCTCTTATGACATGTTGTTGGGAATGGATTGGTTAGCCACCCATAAGGAAAAATTGAAATGTTATGAGAAAACTCTAGAATGTAAAGGCGGGGAAGGAAATATGAGAATTTCGCAAGGCATTAGAAATTCAATCTCTGTGAGATAAATATCAGCATTACAGCTCAAGAAGTTTAGAAAAAGAGAGTTTCCTTTGTATTCCATACAAATACTAAATTCAACAGAAGGTGGTGAGTTGAAGGTTGAATACCACCCAGTGCTATGGGAGTTCAGGGATGTGTTTCTAGAGGAGGTGCTTGGGTTACCTCCGAAAAGATACCTTGAATTTTCAATTGATCTCGTGATGGGAGCAATGCTAGCATTGAGAGTGTCTTACAAGATGAGTGTGCCATAGATGGTGGAACTGAAGATCAAATTTAAAGAAATGATGGACAAAGTTTACATCAGACCGAGTGTGTCCCCATGGGGAGCACCAACCCTGTTTGTAAAGAAGAAGGATGGAACCTTAAGATTATGCATCGATTATGGAAAGATGAACAATATGACCATCAAGATCAAGTACCCTTTGCCTAGAATAAATGATCTATTTGACCAGCTCAAAGGAGCTACGTTTTCTCAAAAATAGATTTGATATCCGAATATCATCAAGTCAAGATTAAGGACGAAGAAATCCACAAGACAACCTTTAGGACAAGGTATGGGCACTACGATTTTGTTGTGGTGTCGTTTGGAATTACAAATACACTAGCTACATTCATGTGTTTAATGAATAGTGTGTTGAACAAGTATTTAGACAAGTTTGCATTAGTGTTTGTGGATGATATTTTGGTATATTCCAAGAATCGAGAGGAGCATGGAGAACATATTAGGATGGTGTTACAAGTGTTGAGAGAGCACCAACTATATGCCAAGTTCAACAAGTGTTATTTCCTTAAAAGGGAAATCCAGTATCTAGGCCATGTGATTTCAGTCGAGGGTGTCATAGTAGACCCTGCAAAGATCAAAGAAATCATGGATTGGCCAACCCCTAGAAATGTGATGGAAGTGAGATCCTTCATGGGATTGGATGGATATTACAGGAGATTTATCAAAGGATTCTCCAAGATTAGAAATCCTATTACATCATTACAAAGGAAGGGAAAGAGATTTGTGTGGTCACCAGAGTGTGAAGACAGTTTCCAACAATTGAAACAATTGTTGACCAATGCCCATGTTTTAAGGATCATGGACCTAGAAAAAGACTTTTTGGTTTGCGCAGATGCTTGCAAGGAGGGAATCGGTGGAGTCCTCATGCAAGAAGGAAAAGTGGTTTGTCATAAATCACGAAACCTGAATGAACATGAGCAGAAGTATGTTATCTATGACCCAGAACTTGCTGAAATTGTACATGCATTGAAGATGTGGAGACATTACCTATTTGGGATGATATTTATCCTCATGAATGAACATTGTGGTCTAAATTATTTGTTTGACTAGCCAAGGTTAAATGCTAGATATGCCTGGTGGATGGCATTGATCAGTGATTTTGACTTTGAAATTAAGAATATAAAAGGAAAAGAGAACAAAATAGTTGACACACTCAGTCGAAGCATTTAGACAATACACTTAATAGCAACAAGTGTAGGAGATTCCAACATTCAATGGAGAATTAAGACCCTCTTGTTGGAAGACAAGTTCTTCAATCTAGTGAAAGGAAAGTTGCAACAAGAGCCTAAGGAAAAGAGGTGCGAAGGATATTAGCTAAGGGATGATAACCTGTTGATGTACAATAAGAGGCTATTTGTTCCTGATTTAGTAGACCTGAGGTAATTGATTATGGATGAGTTCCATAGGAATCCATACGTCGGTCATCCTGGTTATCAAAAAATGGTGACAATAGTTAGAAAATTTTATTATTGGCTTGAGATGAAGCAAGACATTTATCGTTATATCTCAAAGTGTTTAGAGTGCCAATAGGAGACGGTTGAGAATCGATGCCCTGCAGGACTATTGCAACCCATACAGATACCAGAGTGGAAATGGGAAGTGACTTCCATGCATTTTATCACAGGTTTTCCAAAGATAGTTAAACAACATGATGTAATCATGGTTGTAGTGGATAAATTGAGAAAGGAATCTCATTGTATTCCCATCAAGTCTACTTTTAAATCCATAAACGTTTCCAATGTTTTAATGAAAGAGATATTCAAGTTGCACGGTTTGCCTAAAACCATAATTTCAGACAAAGATACCTAGTTCACCTCAAATTTCTGGCAAATCTTCTTTATAGGTTTAGAGATGCAACTAGTTTTTAGTATGTCCTACCATCCTCAAACCGATGGTCAGAACAAAAGGGAGAACAAAGTTCTATAGGATATGATATGAATACATGTTATGCATAAACCCAAGCAATGAGAAGAATATCTACATTTGGTAGAACTTGTGTGCAACAATGGTTATCAAGAATCATTGAAGATGAGCCTATTTGAGGCTCTATATGGTAGGAAGTGAAAAATTCCAATTAGTTGGGATAATCCAATGGGAAAATTTACACTTGGCCCTAAATTAGTGAAGGAAATGGAGCAAGCCATGGTTCAGATAAGGAAGAATCTGAAAATTTCCCAAGATAGACATAAGAGCTATGTTAATAACAAGAGAACTCCCAGAGAGTTCAAAATAGGATACCATGTGTATCTTTGGGTGAAATCCAAGATAAATTCCCTGAAAATGGGGATGTGTGCTAAGTTGGCTCCCTGATATTGCAGACCATTTGAAATCCTAGAGAGAATAGGACCAGTAGCATACATATTTTCTTTACCACCTACTATTAGAGCACATAATATATTCCATGTGTCCTTGTTAAAGAAATATTTACATGATTCTAATCACATTATTGATTGGATTGTAATACATGTGGAACCGGAGGGAGAATTCCATCCAGAGCCCTAATGCATCCTAGACAGGAAAGAAACAATGCTCTGGAACAGAGCCATCATGCAGGTCAAGGTGCAATGGAATCACTTTGGAGCCGATGAAGCTACATGGGAGCTGGAAGATGACATGAGATTGTCATACCCATTTTTGTTTACTATATAATTGTAAAAAGCATGGTGTTTTAAACACCGAGGACAATGTTTCACAAAGGAGGAGGGGGAATGTAACACCATGTTTTCTCCCAAGATTGTGATTATGCAAAAATTTCATATGTTAATAATATGAGGCATGTAATTGTGTTTTGATTTAATATAAACACCAAATTGCTTACTGAGAGGGAACATCCTTGATAACTACTAGTCATGATACATCATAGCAAATTGATGAAGTAGAGGACTTATGGGATGGTTGAATGAAAATGGAGATGGGATGCATCAGTGAAGAAAATATGAACCTTGCACAACAAGCTAACATATGCCTAAAAACATGATGATTTCACCCACCAACAAACCAAACTGATGGAGGAGACCACATGAACATTAAAGAGAAGACCATAGAGGTGGTTGGGTAGTAATGACTGTGGAAGTTGGCCCATGCAGAGAAGGAATGGCCAGTTGAATGATTGATGGGAACGTACCACAAACCACCTCTTTAGATTGAAAAAGGGTGAATTGTAGGTTATGTTTGTAGGACACTACAGATATCTTGAGGGAATAGAGAAGAAGACGAGATAAGGAAAAACACAATGTGCGCAGGATGAGAGCATGTATGGAAAAAATTAGATGCACAAAGAAGTGTGGTATGGACGGGAGACCCTGGAAAACAAATACGATACCCATGGACTGAAGAAGGAAATAGAATACTGAAAAGAGAAAAAGGATCAGAGACGGGAAACAGAGTGCAAAAGCATGAACATGTTGATTGAGAAAGAAAATGATAGCTTTCTGGAAGAAAATAGGGAGCTTGTCCAAGTTGTTGATGATCACCTTGAACATAGATGACCTGGATTCCCAAACTAGAGCAATAGTGGGCTGCATCTTGGTGCTTATTGGATAGAAACCAGAACTGGTAAGGAGAGGTCATTGATGGATTGTTAAGTTTATAAGGGACACCCTTGTGTAGAGGAAATCCAGTTGAGAAACCACCTAATAAACCTGTAGAGACCCATTGCTTAGTGGGAAGTGGAAACTTCTATTGTGTCAGAGGGAGAAGGAGATTAACCTTCTAGGATTATCACATACTTGGAACCATGCTGAGTCAATTTCCTTGGTGGTATCATGGCTTCGAACGGGGATGGAATGTTGTAGGAAGTGATTGTACAACAAGGCCTAAGGTTGGGATGAAATACATCCTCTCTCAATCAGCTGGATTGGATCATTTCCTTATTAGATAAGTGCTCATCTGTACTAAACTTATTGTGAATGATTGATGTGAATGCTCGTGAATATAATAAAGGTGTGTCAGTTCATATGAATGATTTAAATCCAAGATATTGTTTGTATGCTTAATCTATGACTCAAATGTTGTAATATGAGATATGTTGCGATGTATACTAATACTTGGTTCAATCATAAAAATGAACGAATACAAGCTGCTACTTGCTCGAGTACCCTATATGTTCCCCATGTGGAGAGCCTACAAATTATGCGAGGCCTTAACCTTAAGTTTGACATTTAGTAGAGGCTTTAGGATTATCTTGAGTCCTCAAAAGTCAGAAATCGAAGCCTTACAGGATTCAGAAAAGGGCCAAGTCCTTAGAACATACAATTATGACTCTGTAAACCCTATGTTGGTCAGCGAGGAACCACAACCATTGATCTGAAGAGATCATGACCATTGATCAGTTGGAAGTTAGAATCGCCATGTTAGAGAGATCCCACAGACGTTGTGGAAAGGACTCTGAAACAAACATGTCGAAGTGAGACCTTTAGAAGGAAATCTCATGTATTGTGAGAATAAATTTGAAGAGAAGACCCCGAATTCCGACCAATGTGAACCCTATATCATTAAGTGGGAAGGATGAATTCCCATCCATTGATCATTATGAGAATTACAGTTCCCACTAGTAAGTTAGAAGGGTGAGAGATGACGGGAAGCATCAGTGAGAAGACAGGTGTCATTACTTGATTAGGTGGATAAATTGAGTGTGAGTCTAGTTGTCTCAATGTTGTACATTTTCAGAGTGTGACTTCAATGGATTAGGAGTAACCCTCTGATGGATTAGGGGTGTGAGTCTGAAAGATGGAATATGTCGACCGTAGGTCGGTGAATGGAGAGATGACATGATATCCATATATTTGTTGTGAGTTCTATCTAAGTCAATAGAATGGAGTTATGGCGTCATGATTGATGTGGCATGCCAGCAGAGCATCCAAAGTGAGTTTAGAGTGACATGTATCACTTACCCTTTAGTGGATGAATCGAGTGGAGTCAACCTGGTGGGACAACCTTAGGATCCGAATCAATGTCAATCGTATATCGGGATATTACGACTTACGCTTATGACCGTCCATCAAGGAGAAGGGTATATTCTTCAATACCTTGATTTCAGAGTAGAGAAACTACTCGAACAGTTCTAGCTCCGAATGGATGACATTGAAAAGGAATATCCTTTGATACCATATCCGTCAGAGATGAGTGATAAGAGTATCGACAAAGATTCTGAGCGATAGCTCCTATGGTCCCACGTGGAGTGGAACCTCCTTGTGGCAGAATTTACAAACTCCATGTGGCCACGTAGTCAACATGTCAAAAGTCGAGTGTGGTGAGGTGTTACGTGGACACCACGTGTCATCTATATATAGGTCTAATACCAAGGAGCCTCAGAAGGGACATAAATTTCGATCTAGAGCTCAGTTTAGAGTGAAATTTCCATCGTTGGAAAGATCTTGACGAGCAGAAAACAATGAAGCTGGAAGAGAGGGGATTGAGATAGTTGAAAAAAGTGATAAATATAATACCCCATTCCTAAAAAGGTTACTTAGGGGTTGGGTGTGTTACATGGTGATGTAAGCATCCAATGTCCCAACCTGTTTGAGTTGTACCAAATCCCTGAAGTGTATCTTTGGATCCTTTCTATCAAACCTCTCCATCAATGTCTGTGTGAAGTCCAAATAAGAGGTGATGCTAGCATGTCCCAGAGTGAAAAATCCATGGTACCACTACTCATGGGCCTCTCTTTGCTTCTGCCTCTGACATGGTGTTAAGATAGAAGAAGGTGTCCAACTTTTGAACCCAGGCTCTAGCTGTGGATTTGCTTGAACCGTCAAAGGATGGGATGGTGAGATTTCCAATATTCCTCATGATATCAATGTTCTATTGACCCATGTTGACCTCCCTTGTCATGTTCATGTACTTGATATTGCAATAGTCTTGTAGTGACATGGCCACCAGTAAATCGTCTCCCATATTCCGGTACTCCCTCCAATAATCATCAAAGGTCTCAGCTTGAACTTGTTGCCCCTGATTCCCTATTTTTTGTTTTCCCAAGAAATGTGGCATGAGAGGATTGGGAATTATTCTACTAGTGGTTCTGGTGCCAACTTGTGTGGGAACATGATTTTTGTTTCCCTATGCACGGTTTCGATTATTCCCATTGGGACCCCCTACACCATTGTTTCCTCCATGGTGTCCATTAGTGCCTCCATTTCCATTGTTACCCCCATGGTTATGGTTTTCCTGGTCATTAGCAATAAAATGTGTCAGGAGATGTGCCAATCGTTGTTTCCCATTGGCTAGACCCTCTAGGATTTGCAAAGCCCCATCTTCATTATTATCCCCTGTGACTTCTTCTTGTTTTTCCTTTGGTTGGTTTTCTTCTACTATCTCTTCTCGTTTAAAAATATTTTATACCCCTTGTTGCCTCCTACTTATGTAAGTGATATAACCTTCTTCGTCTCCTGGCCACATGGATTAATTAATCCCCCCTCAGGCTAGAAGGACTGAGGCTTTGATACCACTATAATATCTCGACTAAATTTTTGGATGTTTTTTTTCTTAGTTTTTTGTTTGGGAAATTTAAACAAACAATACATATATGGAAGGTTCTATAACAATATATAACAAAATATGAACTATGCTAAGCTTCACCAATAAAATGTCAATTCCAACACAATTGTATTTTGTTGCATTTAACTATTCTAATATTGAAATAGATGGGGAAATACCCAACAATAATATATAGCAAGATGATGGAACCTAATATAACATGACTGGAGTTTTTCCTTGCATGTGCAGTGAAGAAATATGTTGTAAAATGGAAGTCATGTGTGTAACAACTTCTGTATAAGATACAACTATGATATAAATTATATTTGTTGAAGTTTGAGGCATGTAAGCAGAGAAAGAGTTGACCTAGCAATGATAAACAACAACCCAACAACAAATATTGACCCAAATAGAGAAGATAGACTACCATTAACCATAAATCGATCATTAATGAGGGATCTTAGTCTAAACAACGAACAATCTCTCCCAGCATATAACTCTACTCTTCTTCTATAAAAAATAGGCCTCAAACCACAATAAATCTTGAACCTATAGAAATATAAACACCGACAAGTGATATACACACCCTGATGGGAGGAAATCGCTCCCACATTCAGCAATACGAGTCCCTCAATCCACAAACTCATCAACAAGATATAGACTCGTCCCCTATGGAGGAAAAATGCTCCCAAAATCTCTAAATCGACCCCCCAATATAGGAAGTCGACCTCTTCCACACATTAGCTCGAACCCATAGTAGAAAAATTAACCTGCAATGAAGTAAATCAACCCACAAGGAAGGAAACTCAGTCGTCAAAGAAGAACTGCGTCACAAACAAAGGAAACTCAACTGCAAGAAGATAATCTCTGTCACAATGAAGTGTTGTAGGAATATATGCATGATCTCCTCTCAATGACTAGCTAGGGTGGATAGTCTCACCATCTAAACCAATCCTCCAAATATCTTTAGGGTTTTCGTCCCAAAGATCCAAAACCACAAGAGCTCTCTCAAAAATCATTTTTACAAAATAACAAGTGAAAAATGAGAGAGGGTGCCCCTCTTTCCCTTTTCATTCTTTCATTGACCCTTTTTCTCCATTTTTACACTTTTAATAAGTTAAGTGACTTTTCATTATCCCAATAGTCACTTAGGCACCTTTTTATTAATTATTCAATGTCATATTTTAAAATTAAATTAATTCTCACTCTGATGACATTAAATAAATGATTAATTCCCTTTTTTCCCACTGACTGTAGCCTACGAGAATTACTTAGGCTATTTCATCAATCTCTTGGAGAACTCACTTGGAAAGGGAAATTATAGTCCTTCATTATCTTTTTATCATTGTTGTATATCCTTTAATCATATCCCAAGTTGTTCTTAAAGGGGGGTGTTAGGATATTTCAACACTAGGATATAGGTTAAGTTCAACTTGGTCTAATGTGGTTTTAGGTTAAAGTGTGTCTTTAGTGTGATTTTGTACTTTCATAATTTGATGGTCATAATCATGTCTTATGCATGAGTAATATGACAGTTCAAACATCTCTTCAATATCAATGACATTTGATCCACGACTTAGCACCCGACTAGTGCATTATCTCTATTTAAAAAGCATGGAGGGAAATTTATTGATGATCAAACTAAGAGATGTTCGTGTAACATATGTTTTGCACCTAAGTTCCCTGGTTTATTTCCCTCTTTGATGATTTTAACCACATAAATATTGGTGTCTCGATATTTTATATGCATGTTAGTGTTTATGTTAAGGAGTTTGATTGATGTGAATATACCATGTTTCTTGAACATCCTTCATATGCCACCAAAAAGAGCACATTCTCCTCCTTCTCTCATCATACTTTCCCATCCCATGTTTCCATTTGACATTCCCCTTCCCCCACATGTTATTCTATATGGTGAAGTTGTTGAATCATGTTCAACTACTGGTGTGCTACAAATTTGAGTGGAAGATGTATTTTCTATAATAATAGATGAGAATACTCAAAGTTTGTAAATGACTATAGGGAAAGTTGTGCACATGTAAGTAACACTTCAGGAAGCTCAACCTCCACCCCCATTTGATCCTTTGACAAGTATGATGGTGTAACGACCCCAGTCGTTACAACTCCAAGCGAAGCGAAAAGTGCACAATTTTTTCTTGTTTTTAGGCAGGAAGGCAACGAAAACAACAGTTGAACCACACAACCTGGCGGCGAAAACATGCACGCATATCAGGCCAGATAACAACGATTCAATGCACTAGCCCAGCGAGCAACTGGGCGAAGCAAGCATAAATCAAAAGAAGGAAACAACTACCCGCTCGACACAATGGCCTCGACGACCAGTAACTAGAACCTCTATGGCATGCAACCCAAACACATTAAGGAGTTACAAAAGTAGTACCAACATTAAATACAACGAATGATGCCCACATCAGGATGCACAGACTCCGGCCAGTTTATCATGTGTCTCTATCCATCAGGGCGCACAAGGATCCCCTCACCTGAAATCATGCCATCATGCAGAGTTAGGTGTAACCGTAACCAAGGAAACACCACAACACATCTAGGCCAAAACTCAAGAAAGATTCAACACGCTAGATGATCAAAATAACTGTCGACCACAAGACGAAAAACCAAAACACCTCAAATGACAAGTCAACAGACGCAAGGGAAAATGACGACCATAACACTCATACAACACAATAACTTACTGGCACCCAAATTCTAAGAAAACATACATCAAATTGTACACAAATAATTATTAACTTCAAAACAAAAGCTCACGGTATCTATTTTCCAATTCCAAATTTAGATAAATTCCTTCCTAAGGATGAATCCATTATAACCAGGTTGATCATGGGCATCTAATTAGCTTGTTGATTTAAGTAAAGGAAAATATGATGAGAACGACATTGTTAGCCCAAGAGAAATCTTTTGTTTTTGTTTAGTAGCTAAATTCTACTAACCATAAATGTTGTCTAGCTTGGATACGTTGTTTGACTAAATCGATGCGTGGTTGGTGAACGTCGAAAGGACGGCTTGCAAAACCTGAATTGTCGGGAAAGAGAAATGGCCTAGAGGTGGACGGAAGGAGTTGGCTGGAAGGAGGCAGTGTGTCCAAAACGTGGCTGGTGAAGGCCAAAGGCTTAGGTTGGCCTTAATCACTCATACTTGGCAATCAGCTAGCTACCATAGTATATTTTAAATATGATTAAGTAAAAGTAAAAAAATAAACATGTAAACTAATGTCTTTATAATAGTGAGGAAGTTAGTGGTTGAAATCACAACCATTGATTTATTGGGACTACTAAGAATATTCCATCAATATTTAATCTTGTCTATACAACACTCATTAAGCACTAAAAACCTATTAATGTGTCCATGGTCAATAGGTATACACCTTTCGACGTAATAAATAGATTGATGAATCCATTGAAATTCGTTGTCCACGTTCCATATTGTTGCGTATTAACGAGTTTATTGTATCCATTAAATTTTGCAGTCAACCATTCATGCTATAGGTTATTAATAAATATCGCTGCATTCAATGAAGATCGTTGTCATACACAGCAGATTACCACGTTGTTGTTCACCTATAAAAACGCTGCCCACTCACCAGTCTAAGGAGTATGAGATCGCAAAGTTAAATAATGAGGAAAACGCAGTCAAACACAGTCCGTCAATGATAACACGCAGTCAAAAACGCAGTCATACATTAATCAAGATTTGCTGTCTACCGCAACAATCGCTACCCAATACTCAATATCTACCCAATAGTCAATAGCTACCCGCTACCCAATAATCAATAGCTACCCATTACTAATTCGCTATCCAATATTTTTTAAACATTTACCATCATACGTATTCTTAAATCGCAGATATATAAACCCAGACAGTTGATAACACATGTATCTCGTGAAAGGAAAATGCAGACTTAAAACAAAATTTGCAGACATATCTAAAATCGAGCCATATGTATGTAAAATCGCAGTTAATGCGTCTAATTTGCAGTCAATAAATTGAGGTGCTATCTGAAAAGAAAACACCGTCTGTTTGCAATTATAATAATGGTTGTCTATGTAAATGATATTCCAGTTGCTATTCCTTAAATCAATTCGTTGCCTATTATATTTCCATTCGTTGTCTGTACATAAATGCTAATCAATGAAATCAAGAGAGTGGTAGACAAATCGTCATTCAAGCCATTCAATGGAGAGTAATAAGGCTAATCGCTACATAAATTGGAAATTAACTCAGAATATAAATAGCTATAATTTCAATAATTATTTAATTACTCCTATTTCTTTCACCCACCTAAAAACATTCCTAGAATCGCTCTTAGGTGTCCCCATATTCCCTTACACAATTTAATGACTTACGCCCTTACTAAATTCCTAGTTAAGTTCAATTTAGAAAGTTCTTAAAGGCAAGGTTCCTTACTAAGTTGGTTATTCATTTTTCCTTATGTTTCCCTTTTTCTTTATGTTTCCCCTTTTTCCCTTAGTTTCCTAATTTTTTTAAGTTTCTCTATTTTCCCATTTTATCTAAAACTCAAATTAGCAAGTGTAAAAAATTATCTTTTTCTCCTTTTTCTTTTTAATTAATAAATTTTTAATTAGCATAGGTAATAAAACAATCATTTTTTT
>JZKD02S1737004.1:126978-164097 GCA_000966675.3 Picea glauca | reverse complement strand
GATTTTCATTATCATGATTATGGGATTAGTTAAGATGTAAAAGGTATCTACAACTAAATATGAATGCAATACTTTTAAATTGTACCTAAGAGGACTCCTCAAAAGGTGAGAATGATTGATTAAGCAATATTGATTCTAACCATTTTAAACACTAAGATTCACAATTTCCCATCATAAACATCTTATAAGAAATTTAAAGATAAATGTAATAATTTTAAAATTATTTGAATAAAAATATAAAGCAATAATTTGAAAAAATAGTGATGAAATTTTAAAATATAAATTTAAGATGTATATAACTAAATAAATTTTAGTTAAACAATAAAAATTTAAAAGGCGTTGTTTAACTCTTCTAAGTTTTTTCTTTTTCATTGGAATCCAATGACATAAATTTGTACGAAATCACAATTTTTTGTTTTTTAAATTACATTGTTGAATGCAGAAATGGATTAGACGTGTTGAAAAACCCCTGGGGAACTCAAAATATACATAATTAACCACTCAAATATGCATATCCAATAATTTCTCACCAAACAAATATCACTAGAAAATATCCTCGGAAAAAGGAAAAAATGTTTATGATTAGGTGTAATTCCCTCCACTTGCGACTTTGCAAAAATACTTTATTAAATATTATAAGTTAATTACAATAATCATAAACTCTTTCAAATTAAATAAAGACAAAATTACCAAACAATACTAACTAAAATTGGGGTAAGTAATCATGTAGCTAGCACGACTTCTTTCTCATGACAAATCTTATAAGAATCTCACAGAAATTTCATATATGATTAAAGTTCCACCATGATATAAGTTATTTGTATGGTGGGATGATACCCTTAGGATTTTTTCCTAATTCTAAGTAGATTGTCAAAAAATCCATTGAAATTTCAAGATCTATGGTGGAATTTACATTTTATATTGCAGAATTTTGTAGAACCCTTGCATTTAACATTGTTGCTTCATTTGCGAGAGCATTATCTTGTTTATTTTGTTCCCTTCAAACCTGGAAGAAGGATGCCATAAAGAAAGTTTCCATGTTCAGTCTAGTAAGATAAGTAGGTAGAGTATGCCAAAAACAAAGTTTCAAGTTTGTCCTTAGATGTCTCCTTCATAAACTTCTTGCTAGTGTATATTATAAAAAGACGCCTAATATAAATATTGATTTACAGAACATAGAAACTATTGGAAAACATGTTATTGATGGCTTCTTCTTGTCCAATTTTAGTTGGGTGGGAATCATGATTTCCTAGATCCATGTCCTCCATCATTTGATGCACATTATCTTCTTCCTTAAGGTCTTCCTATGCTAAATAAATTGACATTTTGTAATTAGAGACAATCGAGTGTGAACCTTTGCTAAGATTGCACACCATATTTCTCAACATGGAACATTCTACTTCCAACACTTGAATTGATGATTTTGATGGAATATGGTATTCATGACCATAACATTTTGGGAGATGCACTGGTGTTCATTTTCAAGGACTTTATTGGTTATTGAAAAAATCAAGGTTCTATTTCTATTGATAGATTCCTCATGTCTATGAAGCACCCTACAAAATTCCAGTGCCTCTCTATAATCCATATTTAGGAGATGACACTCAATCAGAAGAAAAAAAAGTTTTGGATCCCAAAATGTATCTTGAGTTTTCTTGTTAGGCTATAGTTTCCTCCAATATATGAGTTAAGAGGGGTAGAGAAGGGTGGATAAGGGACATAATTCTAGAACCCAAGTATCCAGTGACTCCAACAACCTGAGGCCACCAACACCTAGAGCTCTAGAACACCAAACACTATATAAACACTAGGAATATAGAAACACTAGAACTCTAGACACCATATAAACTGCATAATTCCATAATGGGGAAGTGACAGAGCACCACAATACCACCAAGACCTTTTGCACCAGGAGGAAACTCCAAAACATACACCAAAAAAAGAGAGGGGACCTTACTAGGAAAGAAAATAGTCATGGAGCAATCCACCACTAGACAATGTCTCTTAGACTAACCAATAAATGTGACATTATCCCACCTGGGTCTTGATAAGATACACTAAAGGATTAAAAATTCTAGTCGAAAATTAAGTCTAGCATGTGAGGCATTGGTGAAAAAGTCCCTTCACATCTCATTCCCTCTCTTGATATCACATGAAAAAGGAAGTGCCAAGACGTCCATTGGCTATAAAAGTAATGACATGCCTCCATGGTTAACAAAATGAAGATGAAGTTAGGGTATGGCTTGAGTAAATATGCCCCAATATATTTGTAGAACCCCTGCTTTTAACTTGGTTGCTTCATTTGTGAGAGCATTATCTTGTTGATTTTGTTCCCTTCAAACCTAGAAGAAGGACACCTTTTGGAATCTAGGAATCTCCTTTTGAATCCTTTCTATTAGGGATGCTAGATTACTATTGAGAGTATCATTCTTAGAGTTCATTAGGCTAATGATTATTCTTGAGTGACATGTGATAATCAAAGTCCTTACTCGGTTTTCATTTACTGATATTAAGCGCTGAAGGTGAATTCCCTAAACCCCATATGTAAGTCATTTATATTTGTCCCTTAGGATCAAGAATAATCCCCCCTGCGCATGCCACCCTTGGGTGTCCTTTTGAAAATCCATCAAAGAAAAGAATGTGAGTTCTTGGAGTTTCCAATCCTAAAATTCTTTTTCACTTTTCCTTAGCTTCCACGATGAACAATGAAATAGCTTACGAGTAATTGATTTTGGACTTGGAATTGAATTGATCAAGAATTGTGAAATCCATGCTCTCTCATCACTATCCAACCTATGAAAATAACAATCATTTATCCCCTAGAGTTAATGGTTTCCACCAAAATGCCTTGCACTTTTGCAGCAACTGACCTTGGATTAGCTAGCTCCTGTTGAGAAATAGCCTTGTTGCAAGTAAGCCAAGTTTTCCAGTATATGAATTTGGGTAGAGCATTCCATATTCTTTTCAAAGTAGTTTTATTTTTGAATGACTCACTATAACATTTTTTCTAGTGGGTAAACATATCCTTCCAAGAGTGTGGGATTTTCATTCCATGGTTAATCCGTATAAAGTTGCATCCCAAGCCCCTTTTAAGAAATAGCAATCAAAGTAGAGATGGTGAGTTGTTTCCATCTCAACCAAACACAATGCACAACGAGATGGTCCCAAATCCCCTCTTTTGTAGATTATTTGCAGTTAAGATAATCATGTTCACCATTTCCCAACAAAATATGTTGATTTTAGGTAAACTTTGCCAAATGTGTCTCCATAAATTGGATATTGAAGGAGGGGCATGGACTCGATTTGAAAATGATATCCACCTTTAACACTATATTCTGAGTTGCCCCACCCCCTTTGGTCAGGAGAAAAGAGACCAAAAGGAGAACAATCTTTAAGAGAGGAAATCAAGGAAGAGATAAGGGGGGGGGGTAAATGGGTTGCGGGCGATTTGAGATACCAACCAAAACAGTGGTCAACATTCACTACCTAGGATGAGATATCATATAGGGTAGTTAATCCTTGACTATCCGTCCATTCTTTTAAGGGGATAAACTCTTTTTTTTGTCCCAAGGGTGAGTTTCCCATAACATGATCTTACATATATCAATCAAATTTCTATTTCCTATGATCCATGCTAGCTTGGAATGAATAATGGGGACTACAACTTTGAAAATTTTCTAGATGTGCAAGGCTTTCTTATTTTCAAGTGGGTTGTCTATGCATCTCTTGTGATTTCCTTGGAAATAGTTCTTGAGGAGAACCTACTTCCATCATTCCATATTTCCAGTGATCAACCTCCAAACTAATTTGGCTCCCAAAGCCATTTTCATGATTGAAGGGGTATTTAATTCCTAGTCCTCCTTTGTCCTTGGGATATCTCACTATATTCCAATTGACTTAAATGAAACTTTTTGAAAATTGATTTCCGTCCTTGCCATAGAAATTTCTAGATTTCTTGTGAAACTCGTTGCATAATTCCCATTGGAGCTAACATAGTAGAGCATTGGAATATTGGAAGATTTGAAATAAATGAATTTATGAAAATAACTATTCCTATTGGATGCACTGAAACCACCACCAAATACCCTACCCAACGACTTCCAAACTAAAAAACCAGAAATTCATCCCAGCAAAGAACTCGAGATACACATTTTCCCGCATTTCATAAACATAATCATCTTTGCGCATTGAATATCCATGAATGGCACCTTCCAAGCCACAAGGAGATGTGGAATGGACCACCTCACATCATCATTCACAAGGCTCGACCAACTATTTGTCATTGTTGTTTTCATATCGGATATGACACCAATCAATTCCCACCAACAAAGAGATCTAGGGGATTAAGCAATAGCTAAGGTCCTCATTTTTAACTAGAGCTCTCGAGCTTAAGGAAGAGGCAACCTTAGCCCAATGCTTAGCATCCCCATTCAAATCCATAGTGAAAATAAAATTGTATAAGTTGAATATGTGATTAGATTTATATATATTATAATTATACTTATAATAATTTATCACAATATGATGTGTAGGAATTAAAGTGAGATATATGATGATTAATTTATAGTTGTGATATGTTCATAAATTATCTAAATATTAATTATGTAGAAATTAGTTGAATACTTAATATGTAAATTGATGATGTTATTAAACAATATGAAAATATTATGAAGTATTTATTCTAGTGATATGCTTATAGATATGATAAATCCATGGATATGTGGTGGAAATTTGAGTACAAAGTGGGGATGCAATTAAACATTATGAATTAATATTTTACATAATTCATTTGTTATAGATATTAGATATTAAAAGAGTATATTATTGTAATGGTTTCGAGTCTTTTTGTTGATTGGATTTGTCTATTCAAGTGTTTTCCCCAAGCTTTGTAACTTGGAAAAAAGTTACAAAATTTGATGGGAAGTGAGAGTTATTTTGAGATTAATATATTTATAGAATTTTTTTAGTAGAAACATAATGGGTTTTTCATTAAAAAAGGAGTTATCTACATAAATGTAGCATTTACAAACAAAGTTCCAGGAATTTCCATCTGGATATATAGATATATATATACAAACTGAATTTTTAAAACATCTTCTAAGCTAACCTTTTAGAGATTACCACAGGTAACTATTTTCACAAACTGTCCCAAAAGAAAAACAACGCGAAAATACATTTAATTGTATGGTAAATCACCATCTTGAGCCTCCTTCCCTTCGACAGAGAGGAGAAGGCCAAACTCTTCAACTTCCATGGGGTCATGTGGTTGACCCCCTGTTTCTTCCTCTCTAAATACTTGTTGAATCATGGTTATTGGATGCCCTAGACAGAGAGAGTCCATTTGTTGTGGTAGAATCATCGTTCATAGCTATTGACGTTCAACCTTTAAAGCATCAATCCTCCACATATATACCTAGAGAAATTCCAAAACATTGGCCACACTTCCAACTACGACTTGTTCTAGCTCAGTTAGTTTCGCATTGATGCTATGAAGAGTTTGACTATTTGCTTGGTTTTCCTGCTTGTTCCTACATAGGATATTCTTCATGTATCTCTAGTCGATATTGCCCATTTTCATTGCATAAAAATATTGCATAGAAAAGATGTAGAGCCAAAGAAATTTCCCACCACACTTCCCAATTCCAAACGAAACTCACTAAAATTTAACCCCAATCCCAACTCTGTTAACTTTTGGAATGGACAAATTTATATGATAGCGTAAATCTAGAAATGCAGATAGGGAGGTAAGAGGAAAAGGCAATCAAGAAACATGATAATTTCCAAACCATTCTAGGAAAAACACCAACATTGAGGAAGTTGGACCACCTACGCTCACTACCTTTTGAAGCCCATTGTTGTCACACACCCAACACTCTAAAGCACCTAATGGAGCCAAAAAAATCTCATCTCCACCAGACAAAAACCACTACAACTCACCACCATTTCTTGAATGATCCCACATTTCAATGAAATTCCACAAATATTTCATTCAATAACACCTCGATCCGGCCAACTGTTCAAGCGCATGAGAAGTAAGAGTCTTCTTCCATATCTTCCCTTATGTGTCCTATCTATACTTTTCATTGGAAATGATGAAAATTTAAAGACCTCCTTGGCTAAGGAATGGGGTTAGTGGATAATACCCCATTTTGAACCAATGTCCCAACATTTAAATGAGAGTTTATTTTATTCCAATGGTCCTCTGAGCTATTGAGCTCTCTATGTGGAAGAAAGATAATTCCCAAAAGCGTGTGACCATGCATCTTATCCTTGATAGGACAGAGCTCAATGCATTGCTTTCCATGTCAACATGATTTACCATGGATTTTATGACCAACATCAAGTCCCCTAGCACCACGATATCATTAATTCCTAATTCATTTGCGAAATGCATGCCCATCCACAACGAGTAGGCCTTGACAAGATTATTGAAAACATTTCCTAGTCCCCAAGCATAATAAAGAAACCTTTTTCCTTTAGGATCATGAATATTCCCTGCTACCCCTAACATATTTATCAACATATTAAGAAATATTTTGATATTAATTAAATTAGAAAATTTTCATATTAAAATCAATTTCTAAATTAGAAAAGATTTTGATATGTAAATAATACTTTATAATTCATTTTCATGTTATGCACATGAGATTTTTTACAATACATACAATTTATGAATGAAATAAAATTCTTGTCGGTTTAGCAATAGTTGATTAAAGTGTGGTTTAGCGATAACTCGAGTAATGATTATTATGATAATGAGAGTTAAGTTCAAATTCTTGTAAATGTACTCACTTCTTATTAGTCCTTGTCGAAGGCTTGGGACTATAACAATCGTTTTTTGCGTTGACTGCATTTTTCTTTTCGTGATGACCAAAAAATTGGTGTTGTTTTCCAAAGTTAAACTTTTTTGGGAGCGATCTAAATTTTTTTGTTGTGTTGTGATTGTTCATTCAAAACAATATCTTATTGCAGTTCCAGTGGCGGGAATTGAATAGGAAATTTAATTATGCAGGTTTAGCGGATGGTTGGAAGGGCTGCATGTATGAGTCTCAAAGTTCGGAGACCATAACGTTTTACGAAGCTTTCTATGGTGTCAGCTAGAAATTGGTTGCATTTAAAACAGTGGGCCAGACAAGTTGCATATGTATTTACTATGTGATATATAGAATTACTTTAATAAGTATATATGAATTATTGTGCTTCGATTGTTCATTAAATTTAGTATGGTTCATAAATTTGGAAGGGATTTTTGTGTACTTCTTGACATGATTCCCTACGGTAACTTTCACGGATTGCAATGATCTTTAATTGAATTCTTTTTTTAATTCTATATTGTTCTATAAGAAAGGAAGGCAAAGTGGGTAAGGAGTCCCGTACATCAAGTATCTTGCTTCTAGCTAGTTTGTCTCCATATTAATATATGTATTTTGCAATTAGTTTTCATAGTTGTTGTTTGATAGAGTTTGATTTGTGCATAGTGTGGTTAGCTCTGTTGTGTTTCTAGTTTTTCTAAAAGAAAGTCAAGTCGGGTGGGGGTTGTTTTAGAGACTATGTAGGTCGAAAATAGTCAAAGGAGAAGAGGGAGAGAAGGTGTTCAATTTTGATGTTTTGTTGTTGTTTCATATTTTGTCTAGTTGTTGTTTGATAGAGGTTGATTTATGCATAGTGTAGTTGTTTTTTCCATGTTGTTGGTTTTTCCAAGAGCAAGTCAAGTGGGTTGGGGGTTGTTACAGAGACTGTGTAATCTGAAGGTAGCCAAAGGTGAACAGGGAGAGAGGGTGTGTTGTTTTGAGGTTGTATTGTTTACTTTTTGGGGGGTTGCTTAATGGGTTTATCTATTATGTAATTTGTTATTGTTCAAAGAGACAGATTTGTTTTGGATTTGCAAGTGTTGGAAGTGGAAAGTTCCAAGATTTCTAATTTTATGGTTGTGGAAATGTGTGTCATAGTGTAATAAATCATGTGCATTGTATGCTATATGCCAGGGTAAATCATGTATTGATTGCTATTTTTCGTTTCCCTATTGTCGACTTGTATTTCTCATCTTGTTTTGTTGTTGATTGGTGCTATGGAGATGGTGTTGGTGTAAAGTTAGGGAGCAGTGCATTATTTTGCATGTGTTGTGGAGCAATGTTTTTTTTTAGGTCGCTGCATTGCATTGTGTTGCATCTATTCTTCTTTTTCGATGTTCATAGAAAAATCCTCTTGTCAAACTACACAATTCCTATTTTTATGAACTATATCTGCCTATACTATAATCAAAGCCCCCTCGATCCAGCTATGTCTTGCACATATCGGTAGTGGAATATGAGTATCACTGACACAGGAAATGTTGTATATTTTCAATGCGTGTGTGGAGAATTCATGCCAAGTTGTTTCGTGTTGTTGACTTGTATTTTTCATCTTGTTTTGCAGTTGATTGATACTATGGTGATAGTGTGGGTATAAAGTTAGGGATAAGTCCATTATTTTACATGTGTTGTAGAGAAATGTTGTTTTTAGGTTGGTGCTTTATACTATGTTCCATTTGTTTTTGTTTTTTTTTGGGGGGGGGTTGATTGTAGTATAGGAAAATATTGTTCAGAAAGACGAGCATTTTGTAGTTTTCTTGGACGATTTTGCTATGGATATATGGTGACACTCTGTATAAGCATGTCTTGCACACATCAACATTTGCAAATCGATATCGTTGACACAACCAGTGCTATGTATTTTCAATGCTTGTGCGGATAAATCATGTTAGTTATGGTCATGTTGTCCCTGTGTTTGCACAATGAATTGTGATAGCAGATGTAATTTGGACTATATTCCAAT
Organism: Picea glauca; assembly: GCA_000966675.3. Lineage (NCBI taxonomy): Eukaryota > Viridiplantae > Streptophyta > Pinopsida > Pinales > Pinaceae > Picea > Picea glauca. Next base: position 155,283 of record JZKD02S1737004.1, on the reverse strand, counting down.
GATTTGTCATAGGTTGATTATGACAGATTTGAAAGAAAATGGCAGTCATTTAGAGATTTTATGTTGTGTGAGATGCATAAATGTGCAAAGGGAAAATATATGGCTATTGAAAAACCTCTATGCAACCTCAAAAGTGGGAAAGTAAAAAGGCTCGTGACAAAGAGATTGTTTAAAATAGATCACAGACCTGGGATTACAACAAGGCAAAGAGAAGGAAGCCAATTTGCTAAAATGTCTTTTACACATACCATATACTTTTTGAATAGAAATAGCCATAATAATAAACCATCGAGAAGTTTATAGATAAACGACACATTTGCTTGACACTACTTCTAGATGTGTTGTGTTTGCTCCTAAATTGGAGAAAATCAATTTATTATAAATTAGTGATCTATTTTGCAAATTACGTCGCTTGTCACAATGATGGATGTAGAAATATTGGAAATGTTGAGGTGCGAGAGGGTGACCTATGCAAGTTCTCGTCACAAGGCTTAAAAACATACCATCTTAAGTACACCAAGTATAACTATGCGAGGTGCACAAGGATTGTAGACTTTTGATGCTCATGCTGAGAATTCATGCAACTTATGGTTTGGCATTGGAAGATTTGGTTACATAGAGACTTGTGAAATTGATAGAGAAATGTTATCATCACTTTTAAAAATGTGTATGCTACACATAGTTGGTACTTTGTCTATTTAGCGCTTGGTCTATATTCAAGTTTCGTGCGAAGAACTAATACACCTTCCCTTTCCACACTACCGCAATTCCGCATTTGGCATTGCGTTTGATAGTTTGTAATGTATACATAGTGAAGTTACTTAGTTTCATTCATATTTGCATTGACATTGGTGTAGTGTTTAAGCAAACTAGTTCTCTCTTATCAATTTTATTGCTCGATCAAATGGTTGGATGAGATATCCTTGATGTGCATCATATAAAAAATGTTTTTTGTTTACTTCCATATTATCCAAAGATAAATAGGTTGCATATCTGTCATTGCATCAAGGTCAATAGCAGGATTTACATCGACCAATGTTTTTTTTACATGTATATCGAATACCTTTCAAATATCAATAGCAATAATAAAAAACCATCAAGCGATGTAAATATAAGAAACACAATTTTATTTGCAGTGATTCTAGATGGGTGTGGTTTTGTCCTGAATTGGAGCAAATCAATTAATGATAAATTAGGCATCTATATTGCAAACTACATCTCTTGTCAAACTGAGTGATGTAGAACTATTGGAAATGAAGAAGCGTAGAAGTGTGGCAATGTGGGAAGTGATCGATGTGGGTTCTCCTCACAAGGATTAAAAAATAGATTGTATTAAGTGCACCAAGTATAGCTATGAACATATGGTAGCGATTTCTAGAGCAGGTTGGTAGTGGAAGAGGAATATGGCTAGAAAAACCAATACTATGTATCTTCACTGGTTGTGCAGAGAATTCATGCCGGTTATTATTGTGTAGTTTGGCACTTGCTATTGCCAAAGCTTTGTCCAACATCGAAAATGGAAAATTAAAAACGTTTTTGACTAGAAAATGATCAAAAGACAAATATATCACAGAACTAGAATTATTCCAAATCCAAGAGAAAGATGTCAATCAACTAAAATGTCTTTCAAATATATATCAACTACCTTTCGAATAGGAATAAACATAACCGAAAATCATCGAGCAATGTACATGTAAGCATTGCATTTGCTTGGAACTATTTTTATATCTGTGTCCTTTCTTTTGAAATGGAGGCCAATGAATTGATCATAGATTAGTGACCTAGTTTTTGAATTGTGTCGCTTGTCACAATGATGGATGTTGGAATATTGGAAATGAGGAATTATGGAAGTATAGCAAGGTGCGAGGATGTATGGTGTTGGTTCTTGACACAAGCCTTGAAAATAGAGGGTCTTAAGTACATCAAGTATAGATTTGCGAATTGGATGAGGATTCAAAATAGACTGAGAAAATGCTTGTTCTATTTTCAGTTCTTGTGTAGGATTCTAGAGTTTGGAGCCTTGCGCTGAGAATTCATGTCACTTATGGTTTCTCATTTAAAAATTTGGTTCCCTAGATGCTTGTACGATTGACAGAAAGATGTCATCAGTAATTTCACATAGGTGTATATTGCACAGAGGGGATGCTTTGTCTATTTATCACTTGGTCTATATTTGAATCTTGTACAGAGAACGATTATGTTTGTTCTTCCTGCACTGCCACAATTTTGCATCTCGCATCATGTTTGATAGTGTTCCCTCTGTGCATAATACAATTACTTAGTTTATTCAATTTGAAATTTCCATTTTCTTTGCAATGGTTCTAGTTGCATGACGTTTTCTTCTAGATCAGAGAAAATCAATTTACCATAAATCAATGAGATGTATTGCAAATTATATTGTCTGTCACAATCAAGGAAGTAGAATTGTTGGAAGTGCGGAGGCACATAAGTGTAGCAATGCGATAGGATGGCCCATGCATGTTCACCGCACAAGGATTACAAATATATCGTCCTAGGTAGACCAATTATAGGTATGAACATGTCACGTCACTCAATGCAGGCATGTCTTGGGCACTTTGGTAGTGGCAGAGTAATATCACTAGCACAATGAGCATTGTGCATTTTCAATGCTTGTGCACATAAATCATGTCGCTTATTATTGTGCAGTTTCACAACAGTTGTTGCAAAACCTTCGTCCAACCTCAAAAGTAGTGAATTAATAAGGCTTTTGACTAGAAAAGTATCCAAGACAAATATATGGCAGACTTGACATTACCTGAAAACTAACAATAGGATGCGGATATGTTAAACTATGTTTTACACATATATCGGTTAGATCGTTGAGTATTTTACAAATAAGAAAAAAAAATCTTCGCACTGCATCTAGATGCATCGCCTTTCCTCATAGTGTGTGGCATTTAATAATAGTGGGTGTTATATGCATAGTACAGTTACTTGGTTTTATTCAAAATTGCATTGGCATTGGTGTGGTGTTTAGGAAAATCCAGGTTCTCTTTTATCAGTTGTGTTGTTGGATCAAATGCTAATATATATATATACTAGATGCCATAGCCATAGCCATAGCTTGAGCAACATCTAGTTGACATAAACAAAGATGAACAAAAGCATGTTTTCATATTCTTGTTACATATTTAGGAAGTTCTTGTTTAGTTAATTTCCTGTTTTTCACGACAATTGATGAAACTTTCCATTTGCCATTTGGAGATTTTATAAAAGTGCATTAAAAACCAAAACAAACTTAACTATGAAAATTTCATGGTGTAATGTTAGACTAAATCAACAATTATTTCAATGTTGGATCAAGAAATTGTGTGGGGCATTGTAAGTAGTTGATATAGCAGATATTATGGTCGCAATGAAAAAAAAGTATTGCCAATTTGCATTATGTTTTCATCTCGCTGCTATCAATCTGCATTGTTGTTTAACTTGTCTGATATCCATTGCATTGAAACAATTATCGGTGTTAAAAAGGAAAATAGGGAAAATAAAGAAACATGGAACAAGAGTTGCAAAGGTGCGTTTTTCTAATTTAATTGGTGCACTATTCATTTTTTGTTCCTTGAAATTGTCTATTTCATGCGATTTTGACATAAGGGTTTATTTGTGTGTTCATTGAGTTTGGTTTACTACTTCCATATGGAAATGAAATAGAGAAATTGCAAGAGAGAAATAAGTGACAAGTAATGCATGAGAAGAAACTGAAGAACAATGTCCCAAGATAAGGTATGCATGTAACAATTAAACAAGAAACAACGTTTTTTTTGGTAACTTATATGTAGATGCAACAATAATATCCATATTGCATAGTATTGTGTATCATCGAAAGTGCATATTGCATCCGTGGATATCATGTCAATAATGAGTTGGATATCCATTGTTTGTCAATATTTGATGTCCACAACTACAAGTTATGCGCAGATTGAATGTTTTGTGGTGAAGTGAAGAAATTATCACGAGAGACTATCTGGGAATTACATAGATGTGACAACCCTCTGTTAGTTGTAAATGGACAATGTGTTGGTTGTAAGTGCATTGACAATGTAAAAACAATATATCATTGAAATAGATAACCATTGAATTGAGAAAATACATGCTCGATTGCAAAACAAAATCAGAATTTGGATTTAATTCATTTGAAAACAACGATATATAAAAAGGCATACTAGTACATTTCATAGAACTATACTAAGTACTTTTCTCATTTGAGCAATGGTTGCATGGGTCTGGGCCATGGATTCTGTGTTGTTAATATGTACTTTCCCTATCATTTAACGCTTATCTATTAAAACCATCACTTGATGTTGTTGGTTTTATAGTGCAACAAGAAGAGAAAGAAAGGACAATCTTGACATCTGATGCACGATGGCTTGTTTCTCTAGAAATTGAAATATGTTGTATACTTCTAGCACTAAGATTCAATACTTAGAAAGTTTTACATGTTATTGACTTGGTGGTGCTCGGCTCATGTCATGTTGGGATATCAACAAGAGGCTAAGTTAAATTGTGTGTGTTGTGAATGTGGCTAGGTGGGATACCTGCACATTACTTGAGTAAGTGAAAATGATCTGTGTGGGTTGTTGTTGCAGCACCAAACAAATTTTGGAATGAATAAGGTCATACTAAAAGTAGCAGCTCAATTTTGCATGTATTTATCCAAGATGATGATGTCTCTCTACTTTATCTTCGTATAGACAGGAAAAGCATGTGCCTACTTCATCTAATAGTCCATAAATTGAAGCAGTAGTTAGTCTAAGTCCTACAGCTAGAACTTTGTCCAGTTACTCGAGCACTTGCAAATCGCATGGATGGGGTGATTTTTGCAATGGGCATGCCCAACGTCATACTCTTTTCTGGATCTTCTTAGTTGCTAGCCAAGAAGAGGATGGAAACTGCAACTGATGGAGGGGGAAGTCTACAGAATGCATCTGTTGGGTTCAACAAAGGTGTTGATTCATGGAAATATGCACAACAGATGTTGATAGAGAGAGTTGGAGAACCATAAGAGATTCAAATCATAGTTCAAGAAACTATTTGGAAAGTATAGGAATCTTGATCGTCAACTGTACGTTGGGTCCCCTTCCCAACAGTTGCCTTCTTAGTGTGAGAAGACGTGACAATGAGACTGTGGGACTGCAAACGATCTGCATGAATTGTTGCCTGTAGTAAATTACATGTTTTCTAAGAAAATCCATGTATGTGGGGACTTTGCAGTTGAAGTATGATTCGTGGAATAAATAGACCTAATAGCTAGGTGGCTAGTAGAATTGCTCAATTGACTGCTAGTGGGAGTTGTATTCGTGGATAAATGAGAAATGGTTGGAAATACTATGGCTCTGGAAAGTGGTCATATAAATAGTTCAAAATACAACTGGAAATTATTGTAGTCATGTTCTTGTTTTTGGGCCGGATCCATGCATCGGTGTTCATGTATTATTACATTTCAATTTGGATCTAGGTTCCCTTGATCTTTTATGCAGTGCCAATGATTCACCATACTCTTGATGGCCTTTGTCCACAGTCGGGTGATAACTATTAGGGCGTCTTGTACGTGTGTGATATGGTTATATCATATTGCTTGATGCTTCGATAGTGTGAAATGCTCTGTAGTGCTTGTGTTTCCATTGCAAGGGTGTTTCCATTTCCAATGTACTATGTACTGCCCATGACTTCTTGTGTGATCTGATATCTGCAAATCTGCTAACATGTCATGTTTTCTAGTAAATGGATAGGTAAAGAAGCCTTTGACAACAAGTTTTCTGAGAGATGGTTACATTTTGAGTTAGTGCATCATTTTCAAAAGTGATGTGCACATCCTCAATACTAGTCATCAATTTACAATACTTGTCATCTAGCAACTTCCTCCAAGTTAATGTCCATGTCATATCGTTCAAGTTTAGAAAGGAAATTTGTTAATGGACCTTCTCTAAATTGTCACTTAAGCAAGATTTCTACTGGAATATGTGTTGCATATGCTATTTGTACAACAATGATATTTTAGTTTTCTATCTGATATAGGTTTGTTTCTTTAAATGCATTTTGATAAGCCTAAAAGTTATCAATAATACATTACAGAGCTCATATTGCTTTAAGATCATATGCATAGGGTGTATTTATTAACATGTTCTTTCCAGAACTGAGTTAGTCACGGATTACGGGAAGTGATTAATAGAAATCATTTTGTTTTTACTAACATTTGATTTTCAGGCCTGAGTTAGTCACGAAATATAGGGAGTGATAAATAGAAAGCATTGGAAAGATGATAGAAAACCACAACATTTACTTCACACAAGTTCTAATTAGCCTTTGTTTTTCACAAACCAAACTGCCATAAATCATTCAGTCATCATGCAAATTACCTGGATATCAGAGTACTTGGATTTTAGAGTTCCATAGGGTCATTCAATCATTGTGCCATTGATTGCTAATTGTTGATGCATTTCAATTGTCGGATCTGGCTCAAAGTGTTGTGCAAATGCATATAGATCTTCTATCAAAAAAGTACAAGTTTGTCACAGTGGTCCAGTGCCATGTGTCAATGTTCATAACAAAGTCTCTTACACTTTGCAAATATTTTGTCTTTGTAGGTATTTTGGCAGTTTAATCTTGTACAAATCATTAACGTTTTTTCAATGCTATGTGCCATATCATGTGAAATGTGATTTTGTGACTTGCGTAGTTGATGTGCATCTATCCAATGAAAAAAAAAGATGTACATATGTCAAATTAAACATAGTTGTTGATGTTTGAATCGGTTAAGATCGAAACAACAACCTCACCAGGATATGAATCCCCCTGTGTTTTTATATTGGTGGTACTCCTCTTTGAATTCTTAAAAGATTTATCTTTGAATATCTTTGGGACAATAGTATAAATGTAGGAGAATGGTAAACAACAAACTCCTGATCTTTATTATTCAAATAAATAAAAGAAAAATCTTTTTATTGAAATAAAGAATTTTCATGCATTAAAGTTCTTGAGAAAAGGACTAGGAAACCACTCATAAAATATTATTGCAAAAAAGTTATATACAGATAAGAAAGTTATAACAAAAATCTCACATCCATTACAATATTAAATAATTTGATCACATTAGGGGAAATAAAGGAAGACAAATGGCCTAGATATAAGAGAACTTTAAAAGAGTCTTTCTATTAAAATAAAAATAGGATTTTGATAGGTCAACTTCAAATATCTTTTACTCAAATTCTCACAGTTCGAAGATACAATTAAAATTAACCTCGAAATAGTTCTCTTGGATTTTCTCAAAAAAATAATATTGTTTGTGATAGTCTTATGAAAATAAAGTCCTTCATCCAAAATGGACTGGGAGTGGGGCTCCCGTGGACCATAAAATATAAATTAGAAGAAGAGAAGAGCAAGAACATAAATGTGAACAAGGAGTGAGCAAAGTCGGACCTGAAAAGAAGATAAGAGGGAGCAATCAAAATTCAGTTATATTCTTCTTGAAACAGATAAAAATATAACTAGATGAATTCATAAAGGAGAAAGAAAGGGATGTGATCAATTCAGACTTATTGTAATGTAATCTCTAATGTCTCATTTTTGGGTTGTTGTTGCTCTTATATTTTTTCTGGTGAAAATTTCTTCAACGGTACCAATTGCTTTTGTTTGGTTCTCCTCGGTAATCTTGATTAAAGATTACTTTAACCACTTTTCAATATAATCACATAAAGGAGAAGCGATCACTTCTTGCTTAGCTTTTATATCAAATATTGTACCTTAAATTTCTCTATAATCAATTGAAACTTGTTGTAATGTAATTTTGATATCTTTATTTCTATTTACATACTCAACAAGCCAACTTTCAATGTCCTGTTTTGTATACTCAATCATGTTGTTGAATTTTTTTGTTGATAGTCCTTTCAATATCTCAACATGTTCTTCAAATTATGGTGTTATTTGAAGACTTGAATTTATAATTAGCTTTGGCTCTTGTACTTCAATAGTAGTGCCCACAATATCTAATTCCATCAATTTAGAATAAGCTTTAGCCTTTTTTTGACTTAAAGCATTTAAATCACCTAATAATTCTCTTAATATATTGATCCTTTTTATCCAACATGCCTTCAATTTCTTAATATGAATCAAAGAGGGAAAATATTATTGTTTTCTTTGGTATTTGGTCATCCCTGAAATGTTTATAACATATGTAGAGAGTGCATCCTTTTAAAATCCTCCATCATTTGTTAATTCAACTTGTAGATATTCCCTAGTATTTTGAATTTTGGAACCAAGAGAGACAAATTTATTTGTTAAATCCCAAGTTTCTAAGATAAGAGACATTCTTTTCTTAATATTTTCTTCAACATAGTGCATGGTCGCAGAAAGTAGACCCGATGCCCCTTTTATTCTTAGACCTGATTCTGGGGTTTTGTTGGAGCTCTTTTCGAGTTGGATTGTTGAAACTGGAGTGGCGAGTATCAGAGGTGGAATTAGAGTAGACTCTAATTCCTTGATTATTTCTTTAAGCCTGACATTTTCAGCTTCCATATTATCCATCGAAATATCCAGAGAATCCCCTATAGATTTATGAAACTTGACAATTCTATATGGAGGAAAATTACTAAGGTCAAGTTCAGAATGAGATTTTCCCCTTTTTATTTTTGAAAAAGATCTTTCAAAAGTCAACTTTCTGGAAGTTCTATCAAATAAAGAATTTTGTATAGAGATGGATTCTTCCTATGAAAATACTTCTTCTTGAATAGCAAGCTCGACTGCGATTTGTTGAGTTTCTTGTAATCTTTGGTCATCATTAAAAAATTGGATGTTCTCAATATCAACTTCCAATTCCATATCTTCAAGAAAAGGTTCAATTTTAGGTACATGTTTTCCAACTTCTTTTTGAGAATTGGTCCTTTTTATTTTTACTTGGAGTTTGTGTGATTTTTCCAATTTTCCCTGTGGAGGGTTTCTATCACCTCCATCACCTAAATTATTTGTTGAAGACTTTCTCTGTTGTGATATTGTTGACTGAAAATTATGTTTGTGTAGGCCACTTTTTTGTGAGATAATGGGAGATTGAGCACCTTTTCGTTTGATACTTTTTCCTTCTTCTTGTATTGGTCTGTTGTACTCACAATTGTTTCAATATCATCTGTTCTTTTCTCAAGAAATTTTTTCGAAGGACCATGGCTACCACCTTCTTCTTATCTAAATATGGATGTATTAGTGAGTGCATTACTAATTTGAACTGATGTCATATGATTAATAAAAAGGTGGTTTGGGTCAAAACCCTTGATTTCCTATGCAAATTTCAAATTATATTGATCAAGTTGGACTACAAATTCATCAATTTTAGAGATTCCTCTCAACAAGATTTCCCCAATTTTCCATGGTAGTGGAATGAACTATCTCTTTCTTTTCTCATGAAAGAAATGAAACCGAAACCTATACTACCTTGCAACCTCAATAGAAAATAATCTATCTAGAATATAATAAGGCAGAAAAATGGGTCTTTCATGAGAGAAGTAAATTCTCACAATATTGTAGTTATCCATCTTCTCTATACTCATTTCTGTCTAGGAAAATTGATGCTTCATGTGAAAATTTGGAAGTATTCTCTCCAAAGACAAGTTTCTTGAAAACAAACACAAATTCATCATATACTTCATACAAATAGTAACTGGCCTTTTGTCTCCACAAACCTGGGTACCACATAGTCATTGGATCAATTTTGTAGTTTACTTTTTTCCCTATACTCAAACCCTTGAAGACATGGCAGTGAGTAATAGAAAATATCAAGTAGGAGGCCATATAAAATTTCTTGTAACTTTTTAAAATTGACAACTGTGTAGAAATTTCTAAAGAACTGATTTTTCCCCAATCAAAATTTGCTTCTTCATAAAGTGTAAAATAAAAAATATAGGGGGACAACTAAGGGATAGTTGTTGTAGAATCCTTATCTGTGATTTTGGTGAAGAGCCATGCCACCTCTTGATAGTGGTTTTTTAATGAATTGATTTGAATTCTTGATATATATTCTGGCATTGTTGTAGGATCTTATAGATATTCCTATAATAGATCTAATCCATTATCATTTTCTTTTAGAAAGTTCTTTTCTTCCTCTCCCTTGAACGTAATGGTCGGATCTAGTAATTTCATCATTTTCCTAAAAAATGACGGTGATAAATAAATAGGGGACTCACTCTTGATATTGATTTCCCTTTGGCTCTGGATGAATTCATCAACACACCACGAGATTACTTATTTAAAGTCTAAAACTTCAGGTACGTATCTAGCTACAGAAATACCTGATGTCCAAATTTTGTTTTCATTTCTCTTTGGCATAGGAAGTGACAAATAATACGAATAAGATCTTGACCAGTGAAAATTATGGTATTCTCGGTCAAATAAGTTCAGAGTATCTCCATAGAATTGTTTTCTTCTGATTGCCATTTTGGTGAATTTGGAGAAATCTTGTAAAATTCCTTTGGATGTTGATTTCAAAATAAATATTTTCTCAGTAATATAACTTAATGTTTGACAACACAAGTATTCCAACAGAGGACAAACACCTTCAGTACCCACTCACATAACCATATCAAATATCAACACACCGATGTTTTCACGTGGTAAAACCCCTATGGGGAAACATCCACGACCCCAGCCAATGCGACCACTTGGAGCAGTTTATTAATGAAAGAAAAAGATTACAAAGATATTTTACAAGAGAGTTTCTCACAATCGATCATTGGAAAATGACCCTCCATGCTCTTTAAATAGATATCATGGACCAATCGGGTGTTAAGCCACGAATCAATGGTCGTTAAGATCAAGGAGAGTATGAACCATCGGATCACTCTATGTCGGGAACATATTGTGACCGTCAGATTTCCTAACTACAAATGCATACTAAAGAAACACACTAGAAAACACACTTTTACCTAATGACACAATAGACCAAGTAGATCTTAACTAACTCCTAAGTGTCTAAATATCCTAACATCCCCCCTTAAGAACAACTTGGGATAGGATTGAAGGATTTACAATAGTGGAAAAATAGGAGAAGGAAGGAGGCATTAGAGCCTATCCCCCCTTAATGACAACTTCATGAACTCCTAACATAGATCGAAGTTTGGAAAACTTTGCTTCTGTAAGAGATTTTGTGAAAATGTCTGCAACGTGATCTTCTGTAGGGGAAAAGAGCACTTCAGTAACTTGATCATGAATGAGATTTCTGATGAAGTGCATGTGTAGCTATATGTGTTTGCTACGTTGGTATTGAATTGGGTCTTTGCCAAGATTGATGGCACTCTAATTGTCACACCAAAGGCTGGTCGGATGCTGGTGCTGGAATCCAAACTCTGAAAGGATCTGTCGAAGCCACAGGGCTTCCTGACTTGCATTTACCATTGCTCGGTACTCTGCTTATGCTTAAGAAAGTGAAATAGCCTGTTGTTTCTTACAGGCCCAAGTGACAGGTCCTGAACCAAGGCTGAAAACATAACATATAGTAGACTTCTGATCATTAGGGTTGTCGGCCCAATCTGAATCAATGAAACCAACCAATAAAGGAGTCCCCCCTGAACTGTAATGTATCTTGAACTGAACTGTACCATGACCATAGAAAAGTATCATTTTAGCTTCTTTCCAATGGCTTTCATTAGGCATTTTCATATACCGAGAAACAAGACCAACAACAAAGGAAAGATCAGGATGGGTATGAGTCAAGTATAAGAGGCTACCAGGTAACTAACGGTACAGGGTGGCATCAACTTCAGGAGAAGTACATGTGGCAGTAAGCTTGACTCCAGACTGGAAGGGAGAAGGGGTTGGTTTACAGTCGTCCATGTGAAAGTGACGAAGAAGGTCACAAGCATACTTAGACTAGGAAAGAAAATTTCCTTCATTGTTTTGCAAAACTTGGAAGCCAAGGAAATAGTGCAAAAATCATAAGTCTATCATTTCAAATTTCTTCTTAAGGATGGTTTTCACATGGTTTAAAAGTTTTGAGTCACTACCAGTGAGGATAAGGTCATCAATATAAAGGACAAGGATTATGAGATGGCTTCCTACTTTCTTGGTATAGACATTAGGATCAGAGTGGAATCTAGAGAATCCAGTGGCAATAAGAAAGGTGTCCATTTTGGCATACCAAGCTTGGGGAACTTTCTTGAGACCATAAATATATTTCTTAAGGCGACAAACAAGGCTAGAGTCATTCTGGACATAGATAGGAGGTTGTTCCATGTAGATTTCTTCTTGAAAATCTCCATGCAAGAAGGCGAATTTAACATCCATCTGATGGACCTCCCACTTATGTGAGGAAGAAAGGGAAAGAACAAGGCAGATGGAATTCATTTTGGCGACAGGGGAAAAGGTTTCATGATAGTCAACTCCTTCAACTTGGGAAAATACTTTGGCAACTAAACGAGCCTTGTGTCTTTCAACACTTCCATCTGATGCATACTTAGTTATGTAGACCCATTTACATATGACAAGTTTTATACCTTTTGGAAGAGGTACAAGATCCCAAGTATCGTTTTCCATTAAAGAATGATACTCTTCATTCATTGTTGTATCCCAATCTGGATGACCTGAAGCTTCTGCAAATTTCTCTAGATCATGAGTTTCTGAAACTTGAGCCAAAAGAGAAGAGGCTCATTGGAACTGTGAATGTGTCTAACGTTGATCTGAAGGATCACTGACAAGATCACCAGTTGCTTCTCGTGTTGAATGGACCATATAGGAAGCGGTGGAACTAGTGTTGGTTTAGGTTCAAAGGATTCATCTGGAGGAGGGTGAGTAGGCGGAGGTGGATTTTCATCCTCACTTTCATCATCTGCAGAAGAAACCAGATCATAAGAAGGCACAAACGCCGAAGAAGGATTACAAGCCAAATTAGGCTCGCAGACCAAAGAAGGCACAAACGTCGAATTAGACTCTCAGGCCAAGAGATTTTCATAAAATTTAACATCTTTTCTAATAATAATTTCATTACAATGTGGTTGAAGAAGTCTGTAACCTTTGACATATTTATAATAACCAACAAATATACACTTCTCACTTTTAGGCTGCAATGCTTTCCTTTTCTCATCAGGAATGTGAGCCCATTCTATACTGCCAAATACATGAAAGTGACTTACATATGGTTTAATTGTAGTCCAATATTCTTCCAGTGTTATATTTTTAATAGCCTTTGTGGGAGTGTGATTTACTATGTGATTTGCACAGTTGATGGCTTTCGCCCAATACTTTAGACTTAATTCCTTAGATTGGATCATATAATTAGCCATTTCTTTTAATGTGCAGTTCTTTCTCTCAGCAACACCATTTTGTTGTGGTGTATATGGAACAGTGTGTTGCATTTGGATTCACTTTGTAGTGTAGTAATTTGTAAAATTATTGTTCACATATTCATCTCCATTATTTGTTCTTAACCTTTGAATTTGATGTCCAGATTGTTTTTCTACAAGGGCCTTGTAGGCCAAAAACTTGTCAAAAACTGCGCTCTTAAGTTTTAAGAAGTAAACCCAAGTACATCTGGAAAAGTCATCAATGAAAGTTAATAAATACTTGCACCCAAAAAAAGAAGGAGAAGAAAGTGGACCACACAAATCACTATGAACAAGCTACAAAGGACCCGAGGCGTGCCAAGAGGCACTTTTGTCAAAACCGTCCCGATGATGTTTGTTGAGAACACAACTGACACAAACACCATCTCTGCATGAAACAAGAGGAAGACTAGTCACCATCTGTTGATTACATATTTGTTGCAATGAGCGATATTTTAGATGACCAAACCACTCATGCCAAAGTTTGCTCAAGTCATCGCTATGAGAAACAAAAACTGATGAAAATGATGATGACCCAAAGTTGTCAAATTTGTACAACCTGGTAATATCATCAGCAATTCCAGTTGCAAGAACATGATTAGGATCTTTTAGATCCTTGATTACAACTCGGTGAGGTGAAAACTCTACGGTTTTACCTTCACCTGAATGAGTGATTTGATATACTGATAGAAGGTTACAAGAAAGACTTGGAACACATAATACATCATTGAAATGGTCATTTTCTACTTGTACTATTCCAGATCCTTCAACACTAAGAGATATATCATCACCAACAAATATTTTCTTGGTGTTACATTCATTTAGAGTAGAAAATATGTCAGCCATATGATAAGATGTTTCAGAATCAATAAGCCACTTATCAGAAGTAGAAGTATAAGGTGTATTGAAGGAGAAACCAGAAGCAGAAAGTGCATGTCCATGAGAAGAAGAAGAAGAAGTAGGATCAATATTGATGTTGTACTTCTTCATCGTTTCTTCTAAAGCTTCCATCTTCTTGAAACATTTGGACTCGTCATAACCATGTTTATCACAAAAGTTTCAATGTTTGTTAGTATTTTTATTTTTATATTTTGCTCATTTGTCTCCATTAGGAGCAAAAGTTGTCTGAGTGGGTTTGGGACCCTTATATTGCTTGTTGTTGTGGCGAGGATGTTGCTTCTTGGGATTCTTGGGTTTATCTTTCTGATGGACAACTAAGGCTTTGTTGGAGGTACATGTAGTGCTGATCACTCCAAGTTGTACTAGATTATCTTTCTCTCTAATCAAAGCACCACACAAGTTATCAAGATTGGGTTTTTGATAAGCTGCCCCTAGAGCCTCTTGCATGGCATAAAAGGTAGTTACAAACACAAAATATGCACTAACTAGCTTAGAAATAATAAGATAGATGAAACGATCTTCATCTATATTTATCTTACATTCTTCACATAAAGTTCTGAGTGTTTTAAACTTAGATAGATAGTCTTCAATGCAATAAAAATCACTTGGACTTAAAGTTAGTACTTGATTTTCTAATTGTTGTGCTCGAATAATATTCTATTTACCAAACACAGATTCAATATTTCCCATGCTTCTTTGGGTTTATCAATTGATTGAAGGTGGAACCTTAAATCAGGAGAGATGGACATTCTGATTAATCCACGTGCTTCATCATTCCTATTATCCCATTTAGATTTCTTATCATCATCAATGGGTGTTGTTTCCTTTCCCAAGGTAATCCAGTACAAGCCTTTACTTCTTAATAAATCCTCTATATGGGATTTCCATTGGAAGTAGTTGGTGTTGGTAAGAAAAACATTACTTGTAGAATCCATATTAAATATATAGATAATATCAATTTAAAAACTAAAACTGGTGATTTGAATGGAAAGAGCTCGAAAAGTTATGCAGTTTAAAAAAAAAAAGCAACACTGAAAATAGACTTATGATGTGAGTTATGTCTTTTTTTAAAAAGGCATAAACGGTAACCAAATGACCACGTGATAGTGTAAGTTGGTTTATGAAGTGACCCACTTGTATAAAGAGAAGTGGGGATCACTTTTACAATGAAGTTACTTTATAACAGAAAAGTTGCATGCAAAATAAATAACTCTAAAATAAAATATTAAAGCTACTTATAGTGATTCACTTTTATACTTGAAGTGAAATACACTTTACAATTTTAGCATGAACTTTTTCAAAAAAGGTAACAAAAGAGAGACTTGAACCCAAAACCTCTTACTTAATAAGGCAACTTTTAACCAAATGGTTTAGAAAAACATATTGTAATGTTCAGAAGGAGGATTTTTGTTGTTTTTGTTGTTTTTGTTGTTGAATACGGCCTTGGAGAGCATCCTAAAAAAAAAATCTTTTCACACAAGAAAAAAATTTCGCTTCTCGATGACAACAAGGGTTAGATCTCGGTTAGCTTACCTGGAAGATGCACCTTTTCTTATATGTTTCTGATTTTTCGAGATTGCACAAGGCGCGGGGAAAAGAGAATATGCATATCTAAAAGAGTAGCAACCTGGAAATAAAAAAAATACAAAACCAAAATAAAACCAAAATACTTCTCTGCAAAATTTTTTTAAAAAACGTATTCAAACTTTATACCTCTAGATCTGACTGTAATGGTCGTATCTTGGGCAAAAGAAAACCTTTTCGAGTGAAACGAAAAGTGCTCCTGAATGAAACGAGTGCTCTGAATGCAATGGAAAAATACTCTTAGCCTAGAAATGTACTAAAATGACATAAAATGGATATGAGGCAACTCAGCTTCATGATCTCAATCTACAACAGGAGTGGGTCTTCAAAAAAGCTCTGATACCATGTTCGACAACATAGGTATTCCAATAGAGGATGAACACCTTCAGTAACCACTCACATAACCAGATCAAATATCAACACACCAATTTTTTCACGTGGTAAAACCCTACGGGGAAACATCCACGGCCCCAACCAGCGTGGCCACTTGGAGCAGTTTATTAATGCAAAGAAAAAGATTACAGAGAGATTTTACAAGAGAGTTTCTCACAATCGATCATTGTCAAAAGACCCTCCATTCTCTTTAAATAGAGATCATGGAACAATCGAGTGTTAAGCCACCGATCAATGGCCGTTAAGATCGAGGAGAATATGAACCGTCAAATCACTCTATGTCGGGAACATATCATGACCGTCAAATTTCCTAACTACAAATGAATACTAATGCATACTAAATAAACACACTTTTACCTAACGACACAATAGACCAAGTAGATCTTAACTAACTCCTAAGTGTCTAAATATCCTAACACTTAAAACCTTTTTTAAATGAAGAAGTTAATATGAATTAAATGGAAATTACCTCGAGAAATATGTTATTGTTAACGGCCTTTTCAAAAATTAATTAGCAGTTATCTTCCGTAGGATTTAGCATTAAATGAATCTTGAGACAAGTGACAAAGGAAACACATACATCACGTAGGGGAAGGGGGCATGGAAGAAAGAGGAAATACCGACCCACAATTCCACCAATTCGCGAACCCAACGTGACATGAAAATTGGCTAAGTATTATTATCGGTTGGTCGGACATGCACATAACTAATGTTACTAGACTTGAAGACCTGCAAATCTACGGTGGAAAGAAATATCAAGAAAAATCTAAGTATAGAGAAAAATGTAGATCACAGAAGACATGGTTCATTTTAGTGACGGCGGAGAAATGAATTTATGAAAGAAATAAAGGGACACACCTGCAAGTCCGCTAACCCATGAACCCATTGTTATGAAAAGAGACTTAAAATATGACTAGGTCATGGTGAAATATGTAGGTGGCGGAGAAACTGAAGTGAAATTTATATGACACAGAACTTTTATTAGGAGACTTATGAACCCACTGTGCAATAAGAAATTTGTTCCAAGTAAAGAAAAGAATTAAAGGATATAACTAGGTCGTATACATGTCAACAACTGGCTCCAATTGTGGGATGGGTACCCCCTGTGGGTCACTAGAGAACCCAAAATCTAAACCATTGGGCAAGGAGTTGGTGAAGGAAAATGAAACTACATGAAAAAGAACAAGAGCAAAAAGAAAACGATTATGTATAGGTAGGAGGAGAAATGATCAAGCAAATCAATTTTTAAGATGTTGGCCATTAACTGGAAACATTTGCTCTGTCCCTTTCATGTCTTTGAGTAGGTATCAGTTATAACCCAAAATATTTTCAACAATAAATGGACCAATCCATAACGCTTCAAACTTTGTATGTAGAGAAGGATTTTCCTTTTCTTTGTTCCATAGCAATTCCAGTTGTCATTTCTGAAAGTATTTCATTGTTGTGCTCTAATCGAAATTATTTTTAATGATTTGTTGTCTTTGATTCATTTTCTTTAATGCTTCAACTTGTTGTTCTTCCAATTTTATCAACTGGTTGTATATTCTATGTAAAGGGGAGATGTCTTCTACATATTCAATGTTTACAACATATGTTAATGCATTTTGTTCCATATTAATTGGAATCCTTGCTTCTTTTCCATACACCAATGTATATGGGAAATTTCTGGTGATGTCCTTTGGTGTTAGTATGCTTTCCCATAATGTGTATGTCTATTTCAAATGCCATTTTTTCTTATTAAGATCAATGGTATTCTTAAGAATTTGGATCAAAGTCTTATTGGTATATTCAACCAAACCATTTCCTTGTGGATTATAGTTTGATGATTATCCCATGATAATATTGAATTCTCCACAAAATTTAGTAAAATTTGACCCAATGAATATTGATCCATTATCTATAACAATTTTTTCTAGAACCCCAAATCTTCCTAATATATTTTCTTTGAGAAACATTATAATCTCATCATAATCTCCCTTTTTTAATGCTACTGCTTCCTGCCATTTTGTGAAATAATTTGTCACTATGAGGATATATGAATGGCCTGTGATTGATTTTTTATTTATTGGCCCAATCACATCAAGTCCCCATTGTGTGAATGGTTCTTCTACTGATATGGGTTTTATAGGCATTGTTTCTCTCTTCATTCTTCCCAAAAAAATTTGACAAGAAATGCATTTTCTTATCATCAAATATGAATCTTTGAATATAGTTGGCCAATAATATCCAGCTCTCACTATTCTATGTGCAGTAGTTGTGGGTGCGAAGTGACCACCACAAATCCCTTCGTGAAATTCTTGCATTAATTTATGAGCCTTTGTTGCATCAACACATCTTAATAAAATTCCATCAAAATTTATGGGAAACAAAATTTCGTCAACCAATACATATTGATTTCATTTCATTTTTAGTTCCCTCCTTTCCTTTAGTGACATGGAATTTGGGAATTCGGTTGATTTAAAAAAAAAATTATATCCTTATACCATTCAGAAGTTGATGTAGATGATTCTATTGAAACTGATATGGTCCCATTTAATGAATCAGTCCTAGCAATGAGCTTACACAATCCTTTTCCTCTGAATACTTTTAGTGGCTTGATCTCAATGTCATACTCTTGAATTTTTGCTAACCAATTTTCCCATTTCCCTTCTCTCAATTATTGTCTAAGAAGCATTTTCACTGGAGAAGTGGGAATGTATTCTATGATATGGGATGATAGAATATAATTTATGAAGTGATCCATTGCCTTGACTAAAGAAAGATCTTGCTTCTCTATCTATGAATACTTCAATTCATAATCATCAAGAGTTTTACTCGTGAATATTTTTGGTAATTCTTCTCCTTTAAGATTTCTCTATGTAAGAATGGAAACAATAGTCTCTTCAGAAGAAAAGGAATATATAATGAAATCATTATTAAAATCTGGATTGATTAATACAAGTGTTGTGGTGATTGCATGTTTGATGTTTGTGAACGCTCTTTGCATTTCCCGAGTCCATTCAAATCTATGATATTTCTTCAACAATGTATTTATTGACTTGACAATTGTCACATAATTTGGGACAAATCTTCTCACAAAATTTATCTTGCCAAAAAATGATTGCACTCCCTTTTTTGAAGTCAGAGGATTTAATTCATTAATAGCCTTGACTATTTCGGGATCTGATCCAGATTTATGAGTGGAACGAAATGAAACCACATATTTATAATGTTAACATAGAGATACAATAAAACTTGACTTCTATTAAATAAGAAATATGTTGAAAACTATAAAATGAAGACTGAAAACAAGCTTGCTAGAATGGTGGTAGCTTATCTYTGAGAAGAGATGTGACAGATACTCTCATTCACAAGAAGATGAGTACAATGAGGCTCTGAAGGAATTTTTACAATAAATATGAATTCMAAAACCCTAGACATTYGAAAAACTAACACTAGGAGATGAAGCGCCAAAAGCCATGCGGGCCCTGTTGGGGTAAGTTAGTACATTAACTTCCCAGGGTCGTAACTTTTGCATACGATCTTCGTTTAGGGCACACGATATCTCGTTGGAAAGGTATTGAATATGAGATTCATTTAGGGGGGTCAATTAGAGCCTTTGACTATTATTGAGGTGCTCGATCATGAAAAAAAACCATTTAGGCCCTCAAACTGGCCCCAGAAATTAAAAACTGCTAAAAATAATAAATTACCAAAATTGGGAGAAATGTTTTTTGAGCCAGTTGGAAAATGTGGGTGGCCACCGATATCCACATAAATAAATCCTCCCTCGTTAGGAATTAATTTTATCCATTTCATTGAGTGTCCGTATCAGATGAGGAATTTTCTGCTAAATTTGGCACCGGGTGAGCCACTTTCCTTGGTGCAGGAGTTGCCCTGCTTTGACAACCTGATAAAGCTATATCCTCTACTGGAAATTTCCCTTGACCTATTTTTCCATGATATGATAAGTGTATTCATGTTCCATGTAGTCGGGATTGAGCTATGTTGGTGTCAATTGTTCTTTTATCTCTGAGGTCTCCAATAATGGTGGAAAATAAGGTCAAAGGAGGTCCACAATGAACACTGGGTGCAAGCCAAGGAAGGGGGGCAGGTTAAGCTCAAAATAATTTTCACCCACAACCTTGGTAATGGTGTAAGGCCCATAATGGAGTGGATGAATCTTCCTATGAGGCCTTGTAAGGAATTATTTCTACAAGTGCAACCAAAATTTATCTCCCACCCGAAACTGGTGTGACAGCCAGTGTTGATCATGGTGTTGCTTGTACTTGGCATTGGAATTCTGTAAAATGTACTGACCCTGTTGGTGGATGTGATGGATTTTATCAATGAACCAGGTGGATTTGTCAGCTATAGTTGGAGCATGTGATGAGTCTGCCTGGGTGGCTGCAAGGGGTAGTGCAACATCCATGGGACCTAATGGTTGAAATCTCAACCCCACCTGAAAGGGGTTGTGGTCGATTGAGCTATGTATGCTCTATTGTAGCTATGATGAAAATAGAGTATATTCTCATCCCATGTGCGAGGGTGCTTGGAATTGTACATGCACAGGATGTGCACAATCATTTGGTTGACGACCTTGGTTTGGCCATCCGTATGGGGGTGGAAGGCAAGACTTGGTGATCTTGGTGTCCAACAGTGACCAGAGGCTTGACTAGAATGTGTTGAGGAATCGACTGTCCCTATCTAAGATAATGTTTTGTGGGATCCCAAAGTGTACCCACACTCGTTCAAAGAAAATATTGGTAGTGTCCTTCATCGTGATGCTCTTCTTGTAGATGGCCAAAACCACCATTTTGGAAAAGCGATCAACAACCACAAAAACACAGTCATTTCCCCTCCTGGTGGAAGGGAGGCCCGACATGTATTCCATTGAGATGGATTCTCAGGGCCTGTTAGGAGTAGGAAGAGGAGTGTACAAGCCTTGTTTCCTGATGTCCAGTTTGGAAATAGCACAAGCAGTGCAGTATCAGATATACTTGTTGACATCCTGTCGAAGTTTTGACCAGTAGAAATATCGCTGCAGCATTTCCACTGTATTTTCGAAGCCAAAGTGTCCTGCCACCCAAATGTAGTTGGATTCCCAAATAAGATTCGCTCACTTGCTTGATGGAATCCAGAGATGGCCCAGATGACACAACAACCCATCCTGAATATGGAAATTATTGACAGTTGTGTTGGCACCCAACATCTRGTAGGTGTTGGCGAAGTAGGTATATTTCTCATAGAGGTGAGGCCACCCAAAGGTCTCATGGCCGCAATAGTCTAGAACTGTGATGAGTGTCGCGACTGGAGGTCGACTGAGGCAATAAACAACTCGGTTGGTACTTCATGTTTTATACTTGATGTTGAGGTGGAATTTTTGCAAATATGTGGACCACTTCTGATGGCAGTCATTCTGCAATTTGCCTTGTGTCTGCATGAACTACAATAGCTTATGATCAATGTGGATGACTATCTCCTTCACAAGAATGTAATTCCTCCACTGGCGGCTTGCTTGCATAATGGAGTACATTTCTTTGTCGTAAGTTGGTTACTTATGGACGAAATCTGATAGTGTCTCACTATGATAGGCCACAAGGTGGTTGTGCTGAGTGAGGAATGCACCTACAACATAGTCTGAATTTGATCCAGTTGGAAAATGTGGGTGGCCACCGATATCCACCTGGATTAGGATCAATGTATATGCCTTCTTTGTTGACTATATGTCCCAAAACAATTCCTTCTGATACAACAAATAAACATTTTTTTTGGGTTAAGAGAAATTCCATATAATTTGCATCTTTGAAAGACTTCTCTTAAATGATGAATATGCTCTTCTCTAATCTTAGAATGAATAGTGAGGTCATATTGATAATTAGCCATAAATTTCCAACATCTTTGAAAGCATAGTCCATAGATATTCAAAAGGTTGGTCCAACATTTTTCAAACCAAAGGGCATGCAAGCATATGCATATGTCTCCCAAGGTGTTCTAATAGCATTTTTTGATCTATCCTCTTCTGCAACCAACACCTGATTATAACCCGAAAAGCAATCAAACATGGACATCAAATCTTATCCAGTGACTTGTTGAAGAAACATTTCCATGTTGGGAAGGCGATAGTTATCTTTAATGCTTTCCTTATTCAAATCTCGAAAATCATCACACAACCAAATTTCTCCACTTTTCTTCCTCACGATGAAAGGGTTTGAAAACCATTCTAAATGCATGATTGGGAATATTATTCCATCTTTCTTCAATTTATCCAATTCAATTTTCACCAAGGGTTTCAATTTTGGATTTATTATTCTTAACTTTTGTTTGAATGGCTTGCTCCATTATTTCAATGGTATGATATGCTGGAATATAGATTTATTGCATTCCTTCAAATCATCATAAGTCCAAGTGAAGACATCAAAGAATTATTTGAACAAGGAGATATATTGATAACTCTCTTTTTGTGTGCAGTCAGTCCCAAGATTCACATATTTTGGAGATTCTTCAGTCCTGATCTTTATCTTTTGAGTTTATTGTACCGTTCTGGTAGATACTTCTTCCTTCAAATTTGATTCTTTGATTTGATCATCTCTTGTAAAGATAGATTCAAAATTGGCAAGATTCTTTGAGAGGTGTCTATGACTTCGATCTTCAAAATTTTCCACAACATCATTTGCATCGACCAAGAATTCATATAATTATTCATCATTTTCAAAAACTTGGAGGTACTATTGATTATCAACAACTGAGGGTCTACAAATTCTTTTGACTTGGAAAGTGTTCTAGCTCTGTAAATCATCAGGATTAAATAAGGATACACCGACTTCCATCGAGTATGATTTTTTATTTCTTTCCCTGGGAAAAAATGGTATATTGAATGAGATGAAAGAATTCATTAAATCAATTACTTGATTGGCATAGAGTATCAATCGCTCATTTTTTGTCTTATATTTTCTCCTGATACGATTTATTACGAGCTTAGAGTCACCAATTATGATTAAGTGTTCGATATTCATTTGGAGTGAAAGATTCATTCTTTGTATTAGTGCTTCATATTCAACCTCATTATTCGTACGAGGAAACTCGAGTCTAATATCATGAGGATTTATAACTGCCTTGGGGATTTTGAAAATAATTATAATTCCATTCCTTGAACTGCAACAAGTGTCATCAAAGACATCCTCCAGAAACCTTCAAAAGAATTTTATTCTTGTTGTTTTGGAATATCTGGTTGTTTCGAGTCTAGCACGACATAATTCCCTATACCGACATCGACATAACCTTTCATTAGTTCATTATCCTTTTTCTTGAAAGAGAATGGTTTCCTTGATTCCCATGGAACCCCCACCATTGTCCCATATTTATTAGGTAACATCTTGCAACTCCCATCATTCATGATGTACCCTCCAATCAATGAAGACCAATCTCTTCCGAGAAATAACCCATAAGATGGAGTAAGATCAACTACTGTGATTGTGAATATAGTTGTGATATGTGGGGCAGGAATTAGCCAAGCATAAAAATATTTGATTTCTCCATATGTCGAGAAGTTTCTTGAATCAATGGCATAAATACTCTCCCTGGTTTCATAGTACTTTTTACAACCCATCCCAAGTGCTTTCATGATTGATAAAGGCATGATATTGTTTTTGGCTCCAATGTCAATCGTGCAATTGTGAAGTACCACATTATGATTTTATATTGTGATATAGGAAGGTGGGACTTTATCTTTCAGTCTAACATTTGAGTTATTTTTTTGCTTCTTAGAATTTGATGCAATGACTTCCATTCTATGACTTGGCTCATCTAAAATTTTAAGGATATTTTTCCTTTGTTGTGGGATTTTTAGAACTTCCAGAAATGGAAAAGTAATCCTTAATTTTGATAGATCATCTATTAAATTGTATTTCATTTGTGGATGATTCTTAAATTGAGTTACAATAGGCTACTACTTATATATCTCTACTCCATTCTGTCTTATTTTTTCCTTTTCTTTTTCTACATTTTCTTTCTCTTTTCCATTTTCCAAATTTTCTTTTGTTTTAGATTTATTTTCTTGTGCTCTTGTTTGTACAACATTATCTTGTGAGATATCATTTTCTTCATTCTCATCAAATATATACATGTATGACTCACTTTCATCTGTTTGTATAGATTCAATAATTTATTCTTGAATGAAATCAACCTCTTGATTGTCAATTATTTCATCTTCAATTTTTTTTTCTAAAACTACAAAAATTGGATTTTGCACCCTAGGTGATATTTGTCCTGACTCTTCATGTGTACCACCATTTCCTATTATTTTTCCTTTAATAGGATTGATCCTCTATTTTTTAATAGGAATTCTTGGATTAGGAAAAAAAAATTCATTTCTTCTTAACCTTGTCAATTTTTTTTGCATCTGTCTAATGGTTCGATTCATCTGTGTTATTTACATCCTTTGTTTTATCTCTTGCATAATTGTTGGATCATTTGTCACATTAGGAATTACTCCTTTGAGTATCCCTTCGCCACTCCTCGATCTCTAGTATTTCATACTCTTTGATCTTCAACTCTTCTTGAACTAGATGATGCTCCTTGATCCGAGATATTGAGTCTCTCTATTTTCCATTGAACTCTACCAAGAATAATATATGGGTCTGCATCAGTCTCTAGCATAATTTCTTCAATTTATGTTGCTTTTTTCATTGCTTCATTTAAATAATTAATTTGTGCAACCCTGATGGAAGATTTTACATTTGAAGGCATTGCATTTTTGCAACACCTAAGTATTACTAGAGAATTTGGCCTTTGATTTTCTTGGATCTTATTAAGCATTCTAAAGAATCGAAAATTGAAGTCTCGGATCGTTTCTGCTTTTTGCAAACGGATTTGAGTGAATTGAGTGAACAGAGTATGGTATGTTATTGGAGGAGCATACATGGTCAAAAACATGGCTTATAAATCATCAAAGGCTGAAATTTAATTCAATGGAAGTGACATGTACCATTCATAGGCTTTCCCCATCAATGTTTGAAGAAATAATCAAACCATGACATCGTCATGTTCCACCAAATGAATTTCGCATAGGCTCATAAATTTTTCCATATGTTTCTTCGGATCAACTGATCCATCTCCTAGAAATGTTGGAAATACTCCATGTGGGAGGTTTGGTAATTGATGTTGTTCACCATATATATTTAAAGGGATATTTCTAACCCTTCTCTATGGAATTCTTTGTCTTATTTCTTCACAATTATCGGGAGGGTCTTGATTTATTTCTTCTCTATTAGCCATGATTTGATCTTTTTCTTCTTTAATAGTCGAACTTTCTTAGATTTCTTAGATTTCTTAGATTTTTATTTTTTCTTCTTGTTATTGGTCCTTTATATGATTCCAACTTAAATTTCTTTCTTGTCTTATATGCCTTCTGGAAATTTCTCTTTCCTCCTCACGAGAAAGAGTCTCCCAAGATCTCTCAAGTTCTTCACGAATTTGAGTTGTATTCAATACCAAATCATATAATTGATGAAAAATACTTGTCTGATTTCCTAATCCAACTTATAACTGGGGTTTATTAGGTTGAGGTTGCATCAAAAATAAATCTTGTCTAAAACCAACTTTTTGTTTTTGTTCCCCAATATGGTCGCCAAAAAATGTTTATGTTTGAATCGGTTAAGATCAAAACAACAACCTCACGGGGATATGAATCCTCTTGTGTTTTTATAGAGGTTGTACTCCTCTTTGAATTATTTAAATAATTATCTTTGAATATCTTTGGGACATCAATATAAATGTGGGAGAATGTTAAACAACAAACTCATGATCTTTATTATTCAAATAAATAAATAAATCTTTTCATTGAAATAAAGAATTTACATGCATTAAAGTTCTTGAGAAAAGGACAAGGAAACCACTCACAAAATATTGTTGTAAAAAAGTTATATACAGATAAGAAAGTTATAACACAAATCTCATGTCCATTACAACATTAAATATTTTGATCACATTCAAGGAAAGGAAGACAAATGGCCCAGATATAAGAGAACTTTAAAAGAGTCTTTCTATTAAAATCATAACAAGATTTTGATAGGTCAACTTAAAATATATTTTACTCAAATGCTCAGAGTTCAAAGATAAAATTAAAATTAACCTTGAAATATTTCTCTTGTATTTTCTCAAAAAAATAATATTGTCTCTGATAGTCTTATGAAAATAAAAGCATTCATCCAAAATAGACTGGGACTGGGACTCTTGTGGACCATAAAATATAAAGTACAATAAGATAAGAGAAATAACATAAATGCAAACAAGGCATGAGCAAATTAATACCTAAAAAGAAGATAAGAGGGAGGAATTATATTTTAGTTATATTCTTCTTGAAACAGATAAAAATATAACTGGATGAATTCTGAAAGGACAAAGAAAGGGATTTGATCAATTCGAACCTATTGTAATGGAATCTCTCATGTCTCATTTTTGGGTCAGTATTGCTCTTATAATTTGTTTGGTGACAGTTTCTTCACCTATACCAACTTATTTTGTTTGGTTTTCCTCGATAATCTTGATTAAAGTTGACTTTAACCACTTTTTAATATAATCATGTAAAGGAGCAACAGACACTTCTTGCTAGAATTTTATATCAAATAATGTACCTTCAATTTCTCTATAATCAATTGAAATTTTTTGTAAGGTAATTTTGATGTCTTCATTTCTATTTACATACTCAACAAACCAACTTTCAATGTTATGTTATGTATACTCAATCATGTTGTTGAATTTTTTTGCTGATAGTCCTTTCAATATCTCAACATGTTCTTCAAATTGTTGTCTTGATTGAAGAATTGAGTTTACAATTATCTTTGGAACTTGTAATTCAATAGTAGTTCCCACAAGATCTAATTCCATCAATTTAGAATAAGCTTCATCCTTTTTGTTACTTAAAGCATTTAAATCACCTAATAATTCTCTTAATATATTGATCATTTTTATCCAACATGCCTTAAATTGCTTAACATGAATCAAAGAGGGAAAATATTCTTGTTTTCTTTGGTATTCAGCCATCCCTGAAATGTTTATAACAAATGTAGAGAGTGCAATATCCTTATAAAATCGTTCATCCTTTGTTAAGTCAACCTATAGATATTCCCTGGTATTTTGAATTTTGGAACCAAGAGAGACACAATTATTTGCTAAATCCCAAGTTTCTAAGATAAGAGACATTATTTTCTTAATATTTTCTTCAACGTAGTGTTTGTTCGCAGAAAGTAGACTCGGTGCCCGTTTTATCCTTAGACTTGATTATGTGGTTTTATTAGAGCTCTTTCTGGGTTGGATTGTTGAAATTGGAGTGGCGAGTATCGGAGGTGGCATTAGAGTAGACTGTGATTCCTTGATTCTTTCTTTAAGCCTAACATTTTCAACTTCCATATCATCTATCGAAACATCCAGAGAATCCTCTGTAGATTTATGAAACTTGGAAAATCTAGATGGAGGAAAATTACTAAGGTCAAGTTTAGAACGAGATTTTCCCCTTTTTATTTTTGAACAAGATCTTTCAAAAATCAACTTTCTGGAAGTTATATCAAATAAAGTGTTTTGTACGGAGATGGATTATTCCTTTGAAAATACTTCTTCTTGAATAACAAGCTCAGTTGTGAGTTGTTTAGTTTCTTGTAATCTTTGATAATCGTCGGAAAATTGGATATTCTCAATATCAACTTCCAAGTCCATATCTTCAAGAGAAGGTTCAATTTTAGGTACATGTTGTTCAACTTCCTGCTGAGACTTGGTCTTTTTTTATTTTTACTTGAAGTTTGTGTGATTTTCCAATTTTCCTTGCGGAGGGTTTTTATCACCTCCATCGCCTGAATTATTTGTTGAATATTTTCTCTGTTGTGATGTTTCCGACTGAAAATTCTATTTGGGTAGGTCGCTTTTTCACGATAGAGTGAGAGATTGAGCCCCTTTTTTGTTTTATACTTTTCCCCTCTTCTTGTATCGGCATGTTGTACTCACAATGGTTTCAATATCATATGTTATTTTTGTTGGAAGATTGGTTGTTGTCATTGATGTCAACCCTAGTCATGGGTTTTGGACCGCAAGATTGATGAAGGTATTTGGACATGAAGGAAAATGCACATGCAGATACAAC
>JZKD02S1737004.1:15581-27861 GCA_000966675.3 Picea glauca | reverse complement strand
TAAGTGATTAACATAAATTAAAATATTAAAACCAGATAAATGAAGTGCAACCGTTTATTTGTCAATAATAAAATTTAATAAATTCTTTACCAGTCGATACCTTTCGGCGTTCTCCAGCTGTTGTATTTGCGGTTGTGCTAGTTTGTAACCAATTTGGGTTCAGATCCACAATCCTCTTAACTACAACCCCTAAGGATCCTCTAGATCCACAAAATCTTCTCATAATATCTATCTTATCCTAATATCTCTCTAACTCACTCAATCTATAAGATTCAAGATCTGCCTTATCTAGCAGACTCAATTACATGAATAAATCAATTAATTATCATCCAACTGTATCCTATGATTTCTTTCTAGAATAGGAAAATTACAAATTATTATTAAGGATCCAAATCTTTTAGTAAAATTGAAAGAGCCCCTAGGCCTCATAAAAAATGACTAGATTTTATAGGCAGGATTCTCTTACATCAGACTCCCTAGGAACAAAAATTACCATGATCTCCTAATCATAAGCTCCTGATGTTGAAGTCTTTTTGGATTCAAAACTTTATGTTGCAACTTGTTTTCCTTGTTGTCTTGTTGCATTGTTGTTGTCTACAATTTTCCACTTGCTCTATTGATGTAAATCTTCTTTGCTTCTCCATGTCTTCCCTGAGACATTTTCACCAAAATCATCCTCATTTCTTAAATCTCTATGTCTAGTCTATCCTATGGATGGTACATCGCCTTGTTGAAAACTTGTTGTTGTGCACTATGTTGAACTTCACTATTTTTTTCCACCAATTGTTTCATTTCCCGTTCAATTATATCTTCATGATTCTTACTCTCATCTCCATTCATGCCATTGATAATTGGAACTTTCTTCTGCACCTACAGATCAATTATGTATGTAAACTCTCTACAATACTTATCACATGTGTCCTTAGTTCATGATCATCACTTTCTTCTATGCCTGCATCCTTCAATTTAATTTGAGAATTAAAATTTACCTCTTCCTCATTAGGTACTAAAAACACTTTTTCTTCATTGCTAGGAACTTGTGAACATGTCTTCTCTTTGGTTGTACTTTATTTCTCTGACTCAGGTTCCATCAACAATCTTTCCAACAACTCAATTTATTCATTCCATTAGGTAAGCATTTCATCTGTGTGATCCTCTTCAACTTCCTTTTGGTTGTCCTCGTGAGCCAATTCTTCTTCTATGTTTTCTACAAAAACATATTTTTGCAGTTGTCTTTCAACAATTTCATTCGAAAAATGTGTATGGGATCCCCCTTGATTGTCTTCATGAGAAACGGTCGCCTCATCCTCCATCAGAATGGACTTCTACTCGTGTCTTTTTCAATGTTTTGACACATTTATTTTTTTTCCTTCTTCCTTTTGACAACTTAAAGTGATTCATCACCTGCTAATCCCGCAACCACACACAAATTGTTAGTTTTAAAAACATTTGAATTTTCATCCTCTCTTAACTCCTATGTCAGCACATCCATATGTTGATATAAACTATCTAAGTAGTTCATGAGACTTTCTACAAGTTTCTCATCTTCACTCTCCAATCATTTTGTGAGACTCTCAATCGGTCTCCTCTCAACATCATCCTCTCCAAGGATGTCTCCCTTATCTGGTTTTCTTTCCATCCTCGTCTCTCGTTCTCTGAAATATTCCTATGTAGCAACATCTGTATGACATTGAGCCTCTCATTTATCTCAATCATCTCTTTGTCGTGATCTTATTGATTCATTCTCTTTATGTCGTTTGTCTTGGCATCCTTATTTCCTCTGTTGTGGCTTCTTTTTGAACCTTTGCAATGACCATCAATATTCATTGTCTTCATCTCCCTTGTGAACTTTACTTTGTCCATTGTGAGTTACAGTCACCTATATAAAAATATCTCTCCATTTTCCTGTTATCCAATACCTTAATAAGCCTCTCCTTATCCTAGTCTTCTTGTATTTCTATGGTTCTTTCTCCTAGAACCTTCCTCTGAGCACTCCTTGCTTCTCTGGCTTCTACACTTACCTATCTCACCTTCTCTTGATAAATGTACTTTTTCTCTTTCTCATCAACTTTCATAGCGTCTCTTGATGTGAGGGTTCTCTGCCACAAATCTTATTTCTCCTATTAAGATCTCAACACGCTCTTCCTCATTCACACAGGAACACAACTAGTTCTCTATATAGCTCTTCTAGCTATCATAGCTACTATCAATCTGTTGTCTGCTTCAACCTACAAACAAAATATCTTATAATTGGAGTTAGCATAAAAAAAATATCAATCCTATCGTCAATATCTCTTCCTGATCTTGACCCCTAATAACTCTTTCTTTGTTCTGTCAGATTTCTCAAATATGAACTCTGTGTAATTTCCTCTGCATCCATTTGCTTTTCAAGAGAGCACTTGCTATGTTTTCTTCATCCTCTTTGGAAAATCATTTTTTCTCTAATTTCCTTGTTTGTAATGTCATGTTGCAGATATAACTGTCCTCTATCCCTTGAAGAATATATTCCTCTTCTAATTTACTTCAGAATATCAATATCCATGTTGATTTCTCCAAGAGAGATTACTCCAAGAACATATCAGTTTTGTAATTCCTTCCACCTGCATAAACATAATTAATTTAACCATTTAAAATATCAATTATCTTCTTCTCATATCTCACTAGCTCTGACTTACTCTTCCAAAGATTATTTCTTCTCAATCCAAAACCCCAAAGAGTGTTATAGGATTTAATACCACCTCATAGAAACACCTTGCCTAGTGTCCCTAATTCTCCCACACTTAGGTAGTTCTCTGCTACATAGAGTTGCTCTATAAGTCTGTAATGAGACTTTCCAAGGATCCTTTCTTTTTCAGAGTACATATACCTAGTTTAAATACCTAGACCTTCACCAATTCTACTTTACAATTGATTCTTTGATTTAATTTTCAAGGATATTTATTCGATCACATTTATGGATCGATCCACATTTTGATTTCTAACCTCTCAATCTTTAGTTTGAATTTTCCAAGAGATATCTAGTGCACTACTATGTGAATGAAGTCAAATAGGTACTTAAACTTATGTCCCATTCTTTCCCATATGACCCAAAATTCAAAACATGTTCTTGATTTCGAGGGTGCTTATATATAACAAATTTAAGCCTCCACGGTGCTTACCTTGTTACATCGCGACCAATGATTATAGTCAAGCGCTTATGCCTTGAGTGATAAATTCTCAGTTCTTGTCATTCATGTGAATAGGGATTATAACCATGGGATAACCTTTCGCAAATTCAAAAGGTCCTTTCTATCATGTGCTTGATGGAACGCGAAAATGCTAGATTGTGATGCATGGCGTGATATTGTCTTTTCGAATATAGATCTTGCTGGTAAATTTCAGCCAATTATAAATGCAAGGCCATCTTCCACCTTTGATTCCTCCTGCTTGATCATGATATGATGGTTGATACTTCTTCTGGATCTCCCTTACGATCCAACGACTGGGACTTAATCAAGTGTTGAGAAAATGCTTAAGGTTACTCCAAGCTCTACATCAATATCTAACCACTCTCATCTGCATTGAACCACGATCCAACAATGGTCACTATTCCCCACATGAAATGATATGGATCGTTGATCTAATTGTGATCAACAATATCGCTTATTTATCCTTTATCATTGCATGAAGAACCTTAATCAAACGGTCCATGTGCATCAATCTAATGATCCAATGATCATCGTTCCACTTCATCTTTGCACTACATATTTACTATGGTCTATAAATGACTCTGGATTGTTAATTTGAGGTAATGATCAACAATCAATGGATATATACTATTCTTTGTTAGACGATGGTTTACCCTTTCAATACCTACAATGAATCTCCAGGGCTTTCGACCTGGAATAACACCTTAGGGAGGAACTCTTCATTGTCTGGGCTTAATTAATTGTAATGTCCCCATTTTTGGACATTATTATATTACATAGTGTTATGCCTACCAGAGTAGCGAGACGGGGGAGACAACGAGTTCAAGAGTTATTGAGGGGTTGTATTGGGATCGATTTGCATCATTCATCATATTTCATCATGAGGATCCATTTCAGACAACTTGGCTTTAGTTTTGTTGCATTCCGACGATTTCCGTAATTTTGAGTTGTTATGGGTCATATTTTAATTAATTTCACTAAGAAGGTCATTTTGGGCATAATACTTGGATAAACATCTTAGTGTAATAGCTCATCGGAATCGGGAGGAAGAGAGAAGTGAATTTCAGTCACCCAAGAAGTGATAGGGACGAATAAATAACTTTTTAGAGGAAAAAAGGCCAATTAATTAATAAAGTGATTTAATTAAAGAATAATTAAAATAAAGTAAAAGTCACTTGGAGGGAAAAGGTAAACAGGGGGATAAAAGAGAGATAGAGACCTCTATTCTCTCATTATGTTTCTTATCATTTTGATGTCTAGCTTCTTGCTAGAGAGCCCATTATACTTGGGGGTTTTGAGGGTTTTGACTGAACAAACCCTAGAGATCAGCTCCGTGGTGAAATATTCCACCCAACCTAGTCCAATATTGGTCATGGAGGTGAAAGATTCCTCCCTCACCATTCTACATTAGTTACCTTTCAATTACAGGAGAAACTGAGGAAGCAGGGCACACTTTCTTGAGTGAGGAATTCGTGGAGGGTTGTAGACTTTAGATTTGAGAGAGATATCACTTCATAGGTACTACTTATTCCCAGGGTGCCTCTTTGCATCAATATTGGAGGGTAATATTCAACCATTTCAATATATTTACCAACGGGGTGCATTTCTCTTCAGGAGGGCGCATTCTTCATCTTGGATTTGGTGTTTTGGACGGTGAGATCCCACCCAACAGTCAAGAGAATCATCAGAGGATTTGTTTATCCCTCGATCTACATATTGGAACTCAGTTTCATTGGTTTAGAGGTTATCTTCATAGAGGCCGGATTCTTAGCCTGCTACAGCTAGGAAGGGCACATTTCTACTAGAGGAGACAACATTTGCAGCAAGGGAAAAGGTTGGATCTTGAATACCTTTAGTATTCAGCTTGGGGAGGCTTTTGGAAGCCTATATCTTCATTTTTATATTGTATCTGAAGGAATTAACATCCATACACTCTATTCTCTTATATGTATTCCAAATATTCTCCATTTTGTATGAGGTTAGCTATATATCTAAATAAAATCATATCTGAAGTATTTGTGGTTATTTCTTGTGTTATTTGTCTTGCATCTTGTTGAGTATATTCCATTTCTATATCTTTATCATTTACTGGTTGCAACACACACAAAGAACCATCACCATAAACCCAACAAAACTAAAGAAGACAAAAATATGCAAAGTGTTTGACAAAATACCACAACCAGAAAACATAAAAGTTAAAATGTTCCAAGCAAACCTATTTGGGAACATTATAGTGGCATAAAAGCGAATTTCCTTTTCCAGCCCGTGATATACATTGATGATCTAGAGGAGATATGGAGTTTGCGAATTTTTCAAAGGAGATCATATATTGTAATAAGGAATATTACGCCCTTAGTGAGACATTCAGGGCTCAAGTAACATTCCAACAGTTTGTATCCATCAAAAATCTTAGGTGGAGCAAAGATGAGGTTACACATTGGACCAAAAAGAAGGAAGAAATCCATTATTTGAGCAACATAGCAGAGGAAAACAAAGCCAAAGAAGGAAAGGAGGCATATACATCACTACCAACTAGTAGATGGAAGGAATCACAGATTGAGCCTAGACCCATTAGGAGTAGGGAAATTTGGTACAGTTGCAAAGTGCCTTAGGAGCCAGATCACATATGCATGGGTAAAGGGAGAGTGCATTACACTAAGGTGTACTATGACAGTGGTGAGGAGGATGAGTATAAGGATGAGACCTTAGATGCCTCCTTAGAGAAGTCATGAGACTCTTGTGCATTTATTAGATAGTTGGATGGACATGATGATAGTGCATGGTATTTAGCTTCCCTATTAGACAATGTTGAGGAATCAACACCTCATCATAGTGGTGACACTTGTGAGGATTTAGATGTGTTGGAACTTGGTATGAGGTCATGTATATGGGATATTTTTCTTCCCGTGGTGATGAGAATGACACAATCCTTACCTTCTCATACATTTATGTTAGACATGACATAGGAGGATATCAATGACATTCTTGAGGTGGTAGAGGAGCCTTGTATAGTATTGGAACACAAGGGACATATGGATCTCCAGACCCAGGAGGAGAGGCATGGCTTGGATCTAGTTAACTATATGCATACCTATTAGTATGAGGAGGGAGAGTCACCTCTTTTAGGGAGTCTATTATTAGATCAAGTTATGGAGAATGACATATTGTTGGGATACTTACTTCCAGGATCAATCTACAGTGATGAGGATGCACTCCTTATTAGTTGGGATGACCATAGCACATGTATGGAAACATTTGTATGGGATACAGGTGTAGATGAAATTAGTAGAGTGAGTGCACAAGAGGATACAATATCACATACATGATACAATACGATTCATATGGAGGTAACAATTGGTGATGGTGTGCAGTGGAATGCATGAGGACTCATTAGCACAATGGACAATGAGAATTTCAGTGCCTTATCTTTTGAGGAGTGTGTTGTTGGGGATTCCATTGTTGACACTAGCAGTGAGAGGCATGAGATAGCACCTCAACAATATTGTGATTAGGAGTCATGACACTTGATAGGATATTTGAGAGTCAATAAGGACATGATCATGGTAGCCATTAGATCCAATTATTCTTATTTTTTATATTTTTTAAAATATTATTTTTAAATAAAAAAATTGTAAAATTTAAAAGAATGTAATTATTCTTATTTTTTTTTATAAAATAGATTATTCTACTTTTACATTTGGGTAGCATGACTACCAAAGGATTATTAACTTTTCAAAAATGATTAAGGAAGGATTCTTAACTTTTAAAAAACATCTTTATATAAATTATATAAAGAAACAATAGTAAGACTTAAATTATATTATTTGTTATATTTATATTTAATAAAAATGATAAGAAATTATAAATATATATTTATATATAATAAATATAGTAAAAATTAAATTATATAATTTGTTGTATTTGTATTTAATAAAAATGATAAAAAATTAAAAATAGATATTTATATATAATAAAATTTATGATAAAGATTGTAAAAAATTAAAATAAAGATAAATGATTGTATATATTTATAAAAGACTTAATTGGTGTTGTGTCGTATCCCTTTCTTGATTTTCTTTTGAATTCGTTTCTTTGAAGTGTAAGAATGAGCATTAAAGAGTGTTTATTTAATTATTTCTTTACTAAAACATCTTATTATACTAAATTATATTGATTAATAATATATTTAAAATATTAAAATGTATAAAACAAATTTGGGAGTTGGCATGTGGTTTTGAAAATCACTACATGAAGGGTTGTGATAACTCCAATAGTTGTGATAACTCTAATAGTTGACACTTATTATTGTTTAAAACCCCTTTCAACTCGGGAAGCTTTATCCACCATACACTAAGTTAATGATTGGCATAGTGCATGGTTCCCCAAGTGAATAAAAGTATTCATGCAGCCGTGATGCAGGTGAATGGTTTCATGGATGATGGTGAGCATCATGGTGAGCATCCATCCGATGCTATCACACTATCCCCAATACACTTTGGACACGTTAATTACCAACCGTCACCACAGCCAGAGACTTGACGTGGATTAGCTGCGGCATGCCATTCATTGCAATTAAACCCGTCTACCAACCGGTTGGTAAGGATTATCTCACCGAAGAATCTCAACAACAGAGCTTGAATTGGCACCGAGAATTACTTACCAAGCATTGGGAAATTCAGATTATCTCAGACCTTTTACCAACAGAGCTTGTCAATTATCTGGTATTATTTTTCATTCAAATTCTTGTGATTCTTTGGCTTGTCGCAATTGATGTTGTTTTTCTTTAAATCAAAATAATGTTGTTTCATAAGATGGATATTTCTAACTCGGGATGCCTTAATTTGACCTAAGGTTACTTGTTAAATTCTTAAATTTGTCAGCACTTTCAGGATTCAGTGCATATCATTATAGGTGTAAGAACATTTAGCAGAATTTCATTAATAATGACATAGAATTCCCACCATTGTTTGAACTGTTAAAGATTTAGCAGTGCACTATTGTTTTCCCATTTTTGGGTATTGGTAAGAACGAGAGGTAACCAGTGGTCAATTCCTATGTTAAATGAATATATATTATAAAGGATACAGGTTTTTAGGAGGCCTAGAATTTCACTTCACCCTTCCTTGTCAAATGAAATTTAGATGACAAAGGATAAAGGTTTTTAGGAGGCTTGGAATTTCACTTCATCCTTCCTTGTCAAATGAAATTTAGATGACATTTAAATTTTTGAACCACCTACAGTTTTATTTGTCTTGACCACCTGTCATTTTATGTTTTCCACACATTTATACAACGTCAAATTTATTTTTTGGTATGTAAATGCATTGAACTTAAATTTCTAAGTGCAGTGTATCATTGGAATTTTTATAGTTCTTTAGATATAAATTGTGTAACGAATTTGATTGAACTTCCACAATAACGCAGTAAAATATCCACTTCTATTTTGCATTCAACAAGTCATTATAATATCTTTTATATCAGGGGTTAAGATTCAAACTATTTACTTCCCTAGCAAAACCTTTTCTTGGTGTACCTATTATACAAAAGACAAAACTTAGATTACAAAACTTTTTTCTTGGAATAATCTCTTGCAATTCATGCAATATTGCAAAGGAGAGATAAACTTGCAAGGGATAAAATTTAAATTACACTACCTACTTTAATATTAGAGGGAAAGAAAAAAACCTTTCCCTAGAATAAAGCAATCCCCCGAAATATTGTTTGTTGATAAGAAGGGATAAAAGTTAGATTTAACAAATTTAATTGGTCTTCTTACAAAGAAGAGGTAGTTTACGCATTATCGAAAAAAAAAATTGTATTAGAATGCAAAGATGGGTAGTGATGTGAGAATTTTCCCCACGTCCAGGGTGATTGAAAGTACCTTGGCCATGGGGAAAATTCAATTACAAAAGATAGATGGGTCGACATAAACTAAAATTGATAATATTTTGTAATCATTTTTATCATTTTGTTGTAAAAAATAGTTTGGATAATAAAAATTCATATTTTCATAAAAACATGATACTCTTGTCTTGTGGCATCTTGGAATACCTTCGACTACAACCATAAAATATTCTCTACTTTGATGTGTTATCCCACATTTATTGTAAGTACTAGTTGCGATAGATTAAAAAGTCGCAACATACCATGACCCTTATACTGATAGATGTAAGCACAAGCAAGTATGTCTACTACTAGTATAATAGTTGATTGGTTATGATGTTAGTATACTTACTTGATTATACCTCCCTCCTCTTTGGGACGTGTTTTACAGATACTTGCTTATACTTCCCTCCTCTTTGTGATGTGTTTTATAGATGCATATGCTTGTACTTACCTCCTCATCTTTGGGATGTACTGTATAGATGAATATATATGGAACATAATTGTCACACTCACACTTAATCTCATCAAATTTATTCTCAATTGGCACATTATTTTTGTCACTAACTTATAGTATATTCCCTTATTGAATTCTCTAGCTTGAGGTAGAGAATAGGGCCTTAAGTGTTTTAAGAACCAATGTATAATGTGTCCAACCTCCATAGTAGACAATAATATGTTTGTGAAAATATCATGATTAGTGTGATAAATATAGAATCTCATATTTACACCATATTGTCATGCTAATATCCAACTATGATACTTAAACATTTAAGACAACCACACAACTTACATGTACTTTAGTATGATAATGTTGGAGTAACAACTTGAAAGTACTTAAATTAAGCTACTAACCCAATTTAAAATTTATAAAAAAAATCATCATAAACTTGAAGGTATTGAAATAAATTGCAATGTTTGTTTTTGGGATATATATGAAAATTGTTATTTGATCATAAACTTGAATGTATTGAGATATATTGGAATTTTTTTTATGCGAAATATATGAAAAAGGTTATTTGATCATAAGTTTGAATGTATTGAAATATATTGGAATGTTTTTTTATGAGATATATATGATAAATGTTATATTTAATGAATAAACATGTAAAAGCAGTTTTCACACACACACACACACACACATATATTAGAATTATTGGAAATTTGTAGTATAAGTTAAGATCTCAGGGATAGGTATCCAAAAAACTCCTCGTTAGCATCTCTCATTGAAACTTAGAAGTTGTGAAATAGGAAACCAAAAATCCTCTAAATCAAGCATTCCTACACCATAAGGCAGGAGGATACATGTGAAGGGTCGAAGGCTGAGGTTCGGTTGTTCTGTGCATGCCTCCTTGAGTCACCCAAATCTTGGAAAGCATTCAGCTCGTGACCCATTTCTTAGGCCGAAAATCTAAATGTCGTGCTTGATCGAGGTAACTTAGTTGCCAAATCTATGTTTTTCTACACAGGTGGAAATTGTGGGCTGCAATCTCACCTCTATCAAATTTTGAATGGTTGTTGGGAAATATCGCCAGTACTTTCGGGATATGCCCCCTTCACCCCTCATTATAATTGATTTTTCATACCTTCATTAGTTCCTCTTCCAGTGGATTCATGTCCCATTGTTGAGTGCTTTTGGAAGGCCCTGTGCTATTGAGAGGAAGGATGATACATATTTTAGGACACGTGCAAATTTATTTTTCTTTCCTCATGTGGATAAACCTCACTACCCTACATTGATGATTGATTGGTTTTTTTATGTATGATATCCACTATTGATTACATCCATATTTGAGTAACATTGTTGAGTTAGTCCAAAAATACATAAAGCACTTGTTCATTTATTTCACTCATTGAAACTCACATACATATTTATATCTAGTCCAACATCATAGGGGAACCACAAAATCCCTGTTGTTCTAGACGCTTGTTGAATCTACCCCCAATATTGGAAGGTATCCCCAACTTGGCTGATACATCATCTCAATCATCTCATACACCGGTGAGTGCAATTGTTTTAGGATCAACCTTTCTAGGTTCTACCTTGTTTGGCACCAACATCCCAAACAACCTACCCACTAGTCCTTCTTCACAATGAGGAGGAGCTCAAACTTCCTCACACATAACTACTTCTCAACCATCATTGAAACTTAGAAGTTGTGAAATAGGAAACCAAAAATCCTCTAAATCAAGCATTCCTACACTATAAGGCAGGGGGATACCCATGAAGGGTCAAAGGTTGAGGTCCAGTTGTTCTATGCATGCCTCCTTGAGTCACCCAACTCTTGGAAAGCATCCAGCTCGTGACCCATTTCTTAGTCCAAAAATATAAATGTCGTGCTTGATCGAGGTAACTTAGTTTCCAAATCTATGTTTTTCTACACAGGTGGCAAATGTGGGCTACAATCGTACCTCAATCAGATTTTGAATGTTTTTTGGGAAATATCACCAGTACTTTCGGGATATGCCCCCTTCACCCCTCATTATAACTGATTGTTCATACCTTCACTAGTTCCTCTTCCAGTGGATTCATGTCCCATTGTTGAGTGCTTTTGGAAGGCCCTATTCTATTGAGAGGAAGGATGATACGTCTTTTAGGACACGTGCAAATTTATTTTTATTTCCCCACACGGATAAACCTCACTATCGTACATTGATGATTGATTGGTTTTTTTTATTTATGATATCCACTATTGATTACATCCATCTTTGAGTAACATTGTTGAGTTAGTCCAAAAATACATAAAGCACTTGTTCATTTATTTCACTCATCGGAACTCACATACATATTTCTATCTAGTCCAACATCATAGGGGAACCACAAAATCCCCATTTTTCTAGACGCGTGTTGAATCTACCCCCAATATTGGAAGGTATCCCCAACTTGGTTGATACATCATCTCAATCATCTCATACACCAGTGAGTGCAATTGTTTTAGGATCAACCTTGCTAGGTTCTACCTTGTTTGGCGCCAACATCCCAAACAACCTACCCAATAGTCCTTCTTAACAATGAGGAGGAGCTCAAACTTCCTCACACATAACTACTTCTCAACCATCACATACCATGATTGCAATTACACCCAATTTTCCATACTTGGCATCTCTGAACATCCCTTCAAACTATTTGAACATATGTTCAAACATCAACATCCCATAACAATGTGTTACCCCCCAAGGGGACCCAATCCAACTTCATTCACACCAGG
>JZKD02S1736993.1:86840-117265 GCA_000966675.3 Picea glauca | reverse complement strand
TTTTTACAATAAACGGGAATTCCAAAATTCCTAGACATCCAAAAACCTAACCCTGGGAGATGAAGCGCCAAAAGTCATGTGGGCCCCGTTTGGGTAAGTGAGTACATCAACTTCCTGAGGTCGTAACTTTTGCATATGATCTCTGTTTTAGGCGTGTGATAGCTCGTTGGAAAGGTATTGTTGAGGAGATTCATTTTGGGGGCTCAATTATGCCTTCATATATCATTGAGACCCTCGATCTCAAAAAACCATCATTTGGACCCTCAAAATGGCCCCAAAAGTTAAAACCTGCTAAAAATATTAAATTGCCAAAATGGCCAGAAAACTGTTTTGAGCCATTTGGAAAAGGTGGGTGGCCACCAATATCCACCTGGATCAGAAATACTATACACCCCTCTACGCAAGGGGTTGCAAGGGGGGCTTTCCCCCCCTGCGGTGTCCAGGGGGCTCATCCCCTCGACTGGGGGGTTCGGGGGAAAGAGGGCCCCCAGTGGGGATTCAAGGGATAGGGTTCCCCGATGGGGGTTCAAGGGAAAATCCCTCGAAGGAAAAAATTCCTTGTAAATGTATAATGTAATTTCATGGTAAATCTGGACTGTTCATTATAAGGTTGCAGATCCGGCGGTAGAAGTTATGTTAGGGTTTTTTGCCCTAGAAGGAAACCCTCTTTTAAGAGGGAAATGTATTGTGGATATGCACCATTACAAATATTGTATTCTCAAAGACGAGATTGTGAGAGAAAGAAGAGGAAGTTACAACGGGTGTATTGTAGGTTGTATCCCTTCATTTGTTGGATAATAAAAAGGAAGGACTTGGCAATTTCTCTTGTGGACGTAGCCCACATTGGGTGAACCACGTATATATGTGTCTCTATTGTATTGTGTATCTTCTGTGTTTTATTTACGCATTTGTTTTTATTTTATTGCTCTGCGATCCTGCTTTTCTAACAGAAGGAAGGTAGGTTTTCTAACACAAGAAGTTCAATTGTGGCCCTTGGATTATTTAAACTCAAAGCGATTTTTCAAATAAAGGATATTATCATTGTTATTTTCCCATACAAAGAAGAAAATTATATTTATATCAACTTGGTGAATCAATTGTTAATTCCATATTCAAGTATATTACTAAAGGAATACATTTATGGCAATGAGAACTTTGACATTCAATACATACAACTATCGATGTGATTATAAAGTGATATCCCAATTCATTGTTGAAAATTTGATCGATTTTGATATTTTTGACATAATTCTATGTTCTAACTGGATGAAAACGTTGGGGACATTCACTTTAAATATTAAAAAAAACAAATCTTGACATTCTCTTATGAGGAAAAGAAGATAACATTAGAAGATTTCATGGTGGAGTCATGCACAGAGGTTCCATTATTAGAAGATATAAACCATATACAAAATGATACAATTCAATGTGGCAAGGGATCACCACAACAAATTTATGAAGGATTAGAAGAATTTTGAAACGAACAAGATTTCCTAGTAAATAACTTATGCGAACAAAGCCAATCTCTCGCAAATGAAGTGCATATCTTGGAATCTAAATTAGAAGAGCAATTTAAAAAGACAAAATACCTCAAAAAACAACTATGAGCATTAGAGAAAGAAAATTATGACCTACAAGCAAAGAATCAAGTATCGATTCGATAAATTGTTTCAATTCATTGCGACCAAGAATCTTAGGAGAAGTAAGATACAAACATTAACAAATTTCAACAACAAATAAAAGAGCTACAACAAAAAAATAACAATATAAAAAGAACTCACAAAATAGATACTAAAAATATCAGTAAAAAACCATTGTTGGCACAGGGGTAGACCCAGGGTTCAAATCTTCAACAACGCACCAACAAAACCCTAACTACTGACCCTTTTGGCAACACCTACAAAGCAGATGAAGTCTCACCCGAGGTAAAGGCAAGGGGGGTTACAGGACTCAGGTATCTGTAACCAAGATGGGACACATATCTATGATTACAACACTCCACGGGGTACTTAGGAACAATGTCTATTAATTCATTATCTTTATTCACATTGCAAATCAAACCCTAAGTACAGATCAACGCAGTAATAATGACAAAATACACATCGCACTTAACATCATAAGTCATTTCTAACACATTCAACATATACAAAGCATTAAACATTCATGGATCTATCTATCATTCATAACATTCAATGCACCAAGTAGATTCACAGCATAAACATTATAGCACAAAGAAAACCATCAACACAAGATTTGTGTGGTTCACCCCAGTGTGGGGCTACGTCCACCAACAGTTTCTTCTTCTTTATTAGTCTTCAATCTCTTACATCCATCTGCTTCTGTGCACTAAGCCACGGAGCCAAGCTCCGTGCTGGACAGGTGATCTGTGCACTAAGCACCAGATCCACCTTCCCAAAATCAGGTCAAGGCACAAAGCCAACTCTTCTAACAAGCACAGAGCCTTACATACACAGTTTGTTGCACAAAGAAACTCATAACTACTTTCCTCTTGCACTTAGCTACTTACATCGCTTCCACTAAGCTACAACTACTTCTACCTTACAATCTCTTCTTATTTATACTTTTACATTTTCTTACAAAAAGGCCTAATCATGGGTAAACCCATGGGCCAACATCCCATAATCCCTAATACAAAAACCCTAATGAACCTGGGTCAACAAAACAAGTGAGATCTCGTGATCTCAGCTCCGCCTAGGCGCTCCATCTTCGACCAGCCTGTCAAAGTACAAAAATGTTCAAACCCGACCAATGTTTCCGCAAAACTTGGTCGAGGGCCAACATGCCCCCAACACTCACCTGTGACTCGTCCCGAGTCACTCAGATCTGGGCAATGCTGCTTTGAAGGCCTCGATATTAGCTCGCATTGCCTTGACCTTCTAATTCACCTGAGCCTCCTACTCAGCGAACTCCTAGATCAGTTTCTCTGTAACAAGCCCTTCCAGGCGTTGTTCCACTGTCGCAACCACTTGGTCTAGTTGTGAACCTTGTCCCTCGATCTCTTCAAACACCGCACAGGCTTCATCCTGTACCGGTTGTAACCTCTGTGTGACTTCCGTTACTCTACCTTGGATGGAAGTAATCTGATGTTGGACTGCACGTTGTTCTTGTGATCTCTTCATTCTCTCGACTGCAGTGAGTGACTTCATATGCA
This sequence comes from Picea glauca, assembly GCA_000966675.3. NCBI lineage: Eukaryota > Viridiplantae > Streptophyta > Pinopsida > Pinales > Pinaceae > Picea > Picea glauca. The sequence goes on along the minus strand of JZKD02S1736993.1, from coordinate 114,093 downwards.
TTTGAACTGTCAGTGACTGTTGTTGTGCCTCCTGTAGCTGCACTTCCAATTTCCTAAGTTTTGGGTCTTTCGTGAGGCATTCATAGGTCTGCTCACTTATGTTGCTTAGTTGATTGCATTCTAAGGAAATGAGTTTGATTCTTTCCACTACGCTCTTAGCGGCTTCCTCCCTCTGGTCGCACACTTCCTATAGAGTACTTGGTACTACTTTAATTTCCAACTCTGTTACTCTTGCTTGAAGTTGCTAGATGGCCTCAATGAGCTTCGTTTCTTGAACTTCCACTGTCTCATTTTCCTCCTTTGCCAAGGCTGGCATAGAGCGAAGTGATTTTCTCACCACTTCTTTGACTATAGTATACTTTGCGAGAAGTTAGTCCTTTTCCCTATGTATCTTCACTTTGTCCTCCTATGCGGTTACACAATATCGCGTAACTCGTAGTTGCTCCAAGATTTCCTCTTTCTCTTTCTTCAGGGATTTTGTGGCCTATTCCTTTTCTTCTTGGACTCGCTGAATCCGAGCCTCTATTTCATCTACAAGTCTTCAAAGTTGGGATGGCTCATCCCCCAACTCTGCAATCTCTGACGAGGAAGGCACAGTAGGTACGGTACGGTGCAGCTCAATTGAATGGCTTGCTAAATTTTGTTCAGTTCCTTCTCAACTCTTACGTACAACTCTTCTTACTTCGTGCCATACCTTTGTAAGAGGTCCTCGGACACATCTTCCATTTCTCCGCGAACTAGACCGATGTCATCCTCTGTGAACGTAGCCTCTAGCTAGGGCTTACTGGCATGGGTCTTCTTTCTTACTGAAGGTTTATGTGGAGAAAGCTTCCTCTTCTTCGATGTTTCTGCCTCGGTAGGGGGATCCTTTGGCGGTGTAGATTCGCCTTCTCCTTGTTTTTCTCCTTCTTCCCCTCTTCCTTCTTGATTTACTTCGTCTCCTCCTCCTCCTGTGGGCGAGCCAAGTGTACTTTCTTCTGAGGCGTTGTTCTTTTCATCAGTCTTTATGTTCTAAACTTCCTCCTTTTTCTTCTTCTTCTTTGCACTTGTTTGTCCTGCATGCTCGAACCGAGTGACCAAGGGGCTTCCGATGATGTAAAGGTTGGAGGGTTCTACATCATTAACCAGTACCAAGAACTCTGTTGGCCACTCCTTCGTGATCTATTCCATATCATCGTCGGTCAACTTATAATAGGACTGTAATTCTTCCTTAATCTCATCCCTGCACGTAGTGATATAAATAAAGTGTGGGTCTGCGCAGAACTTAGTTAGCAGTCTATACTAGTGCAGAGTGTGTAGTGTCATGCGTGGGAAAGACTCGATAGAAACCTTCAGTTGTTGATAGTAGGCATGGAATACTGTGTTCGAATGCCATTGATTTGACATATCATTTGTATACCATCAGGTGGAGAATCTAGCTGCCAGTGGCTCTGATGGTTCAATTTTCGGAAAAGCTACTCCCTCCAGCATTTTCCAAGTGACAAATGTGATCAATACAAGACACCAACTAAAATGGAACTCGTATCCCTAATCCTATGCTTCGCGACAGTATTTCTTGAGCTCGTTGATGAGGTAGCTCGCCCAATTCATTTGCATCCCCTCCACACATTTTCCTGCGAGGTCAACCACGAAACCAGTGACCAGCATGGATTGGTTCTTTCTGATGATTTTTTCAGCTATGAGTTGGAAATCCAGGCACATTGCGCCATCCTGGATGGAGGCTACCTTGTAGCCTCACTTTCCCTTCTCAACTTCATTGTATGCCTCCTTAATGCGCTATACCAGAGAGCGATTTGAGGTCTTCCCTGGGTAGAATTGTTGAGGGTCGAGTCCCTGCATGCTCAGTCCTATGATCAGGTGGATCAATGCCAGATCCATAGTAATGCACATGTCAAGCCACATATATCCTCCATGATAGCATGACAAGAGGAGTTTAATGCAAGCATTAACCTCCTGGTGTAGGCTAAAATTAGGGATCTTCATTACGTTCAATATCATGGGCAGTGCGAGATCCTTTATCCAAGGCTGGGAGACTATGCGAGGCTTCTTCCCAGTCATCTTCATCAAATATCTATGGGGTGCAAGCATCACGTAGTTCTTTCTGTATCTAAGGTTAAAGTCATTGTTCTTCAATGTGGGGATCGGTCCTAACTGGATTCCAACTAGACGTATTCCCTTCGGGATGTACATGGTGATCAATGTATACTCGAAGTCCCATGGAATGTTTTGCGGTTAACCGCGCCAGCCAAAGGAAATATATAGTTCGGTAAGACCAATGGGATCTGCTTCGCATTAGCTAGATCATTGTGGTGCTTACTTCGCTTCTCAGACGCATGGTTGAAACGTTTCGAGCGACGTCCAGTTGAAGGGGAAACCTGCAGTCCCCTGGTCGATGATGTTTGTACTCCCTCAAACATAGCTTTATCGGCCATAAACTTCTTCAGAACTTCTTTGACAAATTTCTCTATCTCAGTGCGCTCGATCGACATTCTTACTGTTAACAAATAAGTCGGGGTAGGTGAACGAATAGTGGGGTAAACAAGAGATGGCGAGGTCCGATAGCAGAGCTCGATAGACACAATCACTTCATTTCTTGTCTCAGATAATCACGGGTAGCAAAAAGTGGTCCCAGCGCAGCGTCCGACGGGTTAAGTGAGCGAGCGTCGTAACAGATTCCTCCAACGGACAAGGATGCTTCAATAAATTTGAATCCATCCGTTATGGTGCAATCTCAATGTCTAACGGCAATCTATCCGCCCATAAATGCATTTCCTAGACGTTCTGGAGCATCTTTCTAACGATCGAGGCACCTCCAACGGTCATATAGCTTCGTCGGGGCGAAGTCCCATTTTGTGCGGTTCGACTATTCCGGTGAGGTTCAAATCCTGCAAACTTGCCTCCTGCGAAGTTCCAATCAGTGAAATCTTCCATCTGTTCTCTGTAACTTCTTGTAGATTTTCCAACTTAGCCTTCTTATTATTAAACTTCCTTGCCTTCTTTCATGTGATTTGAGTCTCTCTAACTGTTTCTGGATTTCTCTTTCCATTCTTATTCTTACCTTCTCCTAGAGAAGTGACTTTGCACTGTTGATGTTCTCTCAAAGGGTTTGAAGTTAATATCCCTTCTCTTACTATTTCTTGGGTGGATATACTTCTTTCTTGTATGGATAGGTCCTTCAAACCTTCTTTCATTCTTTCAACCTCGATAGCTAATTCTCTGGTCTTTTGTTTCTTCGACTCAACTTCTCATTCTTCTATCAGTCGATCTATTTTTCTAGTTATGAAATCCATTAGTTCTTTCTTTTTCTTTTATGTAGCTTCTTCCTCTGATTTCCTTCTTATATGATCTTTCTCAATCCAAGTCTTACCTAAAAAAAGTGGAAAAGGGGTGATGTTCTCAACAAACCTAATAACTTCAAATTCTTCTTCTGTCAATGTTCCATGAATGATAGTAGGTACATTAGTCACTCTTCCACATAGGGTTATCATATATCCTTTGAACAAGCCTATCCTTCCCAATGAAGGTACCATAGTGGGCTTTCCCAAAAATTTCCCAGTGCTTTCTGTCATAATATTCACTTGTGTCTCCTCATCCAAGACACAGTCTATGTCAAAGTCTCTTATTCTTGTATCTATGTGTTGTTTTTCTTTCATGATCTCGGATAAAATGGCATCTTTGTGATCATCCATTGCTTATTTTAACTGTACTAATGCACTCTAAAATTTCTCTGATTCATTCTCTTGATGATTCTTTAACATGCTCTTATTCTCTTGACTCATGTTCATTCTTTTAACTTTAGCAATCATTCTTGGACAATCCTCAACTTCATGACCAACAATTTTACAACAAAGACAAATAGGACCTATACCAGGGCATTGCATAGCAAGATGTCCCAGTCCTCTGTAGTTATAACATAATTTCAATCCTCTCTTTCTCTTGTAAGTTCACCAACTTATCCTATACTGCACACTAGGATCACAGTGTTGGATCTGCAATCTGCAAAAATTCTTTCTGGGTTGCTACATCCATTCATTAGTCCAAAAATTATTTCTATGCATGGGAATAAAATATATTTCTCTATTTCTATAAAATTTATTCATATCAACTCGTTCTTCTAATTGTACCCTAGCTTTCAGACTAGGACAAAATCTATCAAACATACCTAGATTCATGCTTTTGAAGCAAAAATTTCCACTTATCTTACTCTATCCAAGCACAAAGCTTTACCTCTTTCAAGATCTTACCTCTTTTCTTCAAATCAAGTTTCTTTCTTAGCACAGAGATTTGCAAGTCAAGTAGAATGTTGTGCACTACAACAGCAGATCTATGCACAGAGCTTCTCTTTTCTTAACTTCAGTTCCCAGCAATCACAATTTCAGGTCTCGGCAACAGAACCCTTTCTTGGCACAAGGGAAAACCTAGGGTTCAACGCTTCAACAACGCACCAAAAAAACCCTAACTATCGGCCCTTTCGGCAACACCTGCGAAGCAAGTGAAGTCTCACTCGAGGTAGAGGCAGGGGGGGTTACAGGACTCAGGTGTTTGTAACCAAGCTGGGACACAGATCTGTGATTACAACACTCCGCGGGGTACTTAGGAACAACGTCTATTAATTAATTAGCTTTATTCACATCGCAGATCAAACCCTAAGTACATATCGACGTAGTAACAATGAAAAAATACACATTTACTTAGCATCATAAGTTAGATCTAACACATTCAACATATACAAAGCATTAAACATTCATAGATCTATCTATCATTCATAACATTCAATGCACCAAGTAGATTCATAGCATAAACATTACGACACAAAGCAAACCATCAACACAATATTTACATGGTTCACCCAAGTGTGGGGCTACATCCACCAATGACTTCTTCTTCTTTATTAGTCTTCAATCTCTTACATCCATCCGCTTATGTGCACTAAGCCACGGAACCAAGCTCCGCGCTGGACAGGTGATCTGTGCACTAAGCACCAGATCCACCTTCCCAAAATCAGGTCAAAGCACAGAGACAACTCTTCTAACAAGCACAGAGCCTTACATACACAGTTTGTTGCACAAAGCAACTCAGAACTACTTGCCTCTTGCACTTAGCTACTTACATTGCTTCCATTAAGCTACAACTACTTCTACCTTACAATCTCTTCTTATTTATACTTTTACATTTGCTTACAAAAAGGCCTAATCATGGGTAAACCCATGGGTCGACATCTCATAATCTCTAATACAAAAACCCTAATGAACGCCTTGTTGGGTCCACAAAACAAGTGATATCTCGCGATCTTAGCTCCACCTGGGCACTCCATCTTCGACCAGCCTGTCGAAGTACAAAATTGGTCAAACTCGACCAATGTTTCCGCAAAACTTGGTCGAGGGCCAACAACTATCATCCAAAGACAATGAGATTTATCATTTGAGAAATAATAATAAACTCTACTTGTATTAATGAAGAAGTCGAAGAATGAGAAGAAGAAGGCACAACAAAAATCCCAAACCACAGATAAGGGTACTAACACCAAATTAATCAAGATGGAAAAATCTAATGATGTTATGAATGAAGTTGTATTAGTGGAAGAGCTTCGAGAAGTTGAAATTGCAGATAAAGCGACCTCAACATAAGTGATCAAGGACTTTCCCCAATTTAGTGATGTATAATGTAAATATGATGTATTGTTGTGGGCCAAGTGATGTAATATGTAAACTTGGTATAGAAGAAATAAAATGTATCATCGGTTGCAGACAGACACAAATAGATACACGAGGATAAGTTTCAACAAGAGGGAGGGTTTGAGGAGAAGGTCTGAGGGGGAAATACCCATTCTTATTAAACTCAAACCATATTTATAAATTGTATTTACTATAAACCTTCATTTTTCTTCGAGTGTTCCAAAACCCCCATCATTGAATACGTGTAAGAGGTTTGGTGAGTGAGATCACCTCATAGAGTTATTGAGAGCATGGGATGAGTAAAAGCAAGCATGGAGAAGTGTGAGGGTCAAGCAAAACCTTTTAGGGAAGAGTAAGAGTCAAGCAAGCAGGGAGAAATAAGGAAATTTGTATGGGAAAAAGGGAGTAGTTTTTGCATGCAAATTTTTGGACAACAAGAGAGTTATGAGTGTTAAATCTTGAAGGCAACCATAGTGGGCATGTGTAATAGCTGGTTGGAGTTGTAAATTCATGGAGAAATAGGTTGTAGGAATATGAGTAATATTATGTGCAATAAAGTTTCAAAGTGAGAAAGTAAGTTTCTATTGTGGGAATTCATGTGCAACTGTAGGTCCCTGGTGTGCTCGATAAAGATATTTTTTATCCAACCTGTGCAGGAGCCCCAGAGAGAAGTGGGATAGCCTTAGGAACTATGTGGTAGAGAGGGAATCCCTTCCTTGTGTTTTGTGGGTTGAAGGGAAAGAGAGTCGGTGGATTGGAAATGGTTGTGGAAATTAATTGTTGAAAGGGGGATAATAGCCAGCCTTAGGAACCACCGTCTCTTGTGGATTCAAATCCTCGGCTCAAGGGTGACTTGATGTTGAGAACTGGAACAAAAAGTCTACGATTGGGTGGAATGTTCATCCTCTACAGTAGGTTGCATATTTTCTAACATAAGTGTTCTTATATGTTATGTTTATTTATGTTAAATTCTAAGATAAATTGTTGTACATTTCACTTTGAGGCTTAGCTTATTTACCATTGCTTGTTGTGGGTAAATGACTCATTTGAATTTTCGTTTCATGTGATGTAATAATGTTGTATATGTTTAATTGTTGTTGTGCACATTTTCAATTAATACATTCATGTTCTTAATTGTTATGGACAGTTGCATGAGCTTGTATGTCACGTTGAGCATTTCTTTTGCATTTAAACTTAGTATCAAAGTTTTTATTTGGTCGTTTTTAGCACTAGCGTGACCCAACTTGGAGGATGGCTATGTTATAGAAGCTATGCATAAAATTGAAGATGAATTCAATGAAGTTAAAGAAAAAGTTTCCAAGTTAGAGAAATATAATGATGAATTAAAAGAAGAGCTTAAGAATAAGGGTGACCAATCATGTAAGATGCAATCCATTAATGAATCGACACTCATTAATAATGGTTAAGGACTTAAAGAGATAAAAACAAACTAACAAAGAGAAGTTGGTAAATTACGAGTTAAAGGAATAATTGGAAAAGAAATATGAATAAATCAAAAGTTTATGTAAACATAATCAAGAACTTCCTAATGATGTTAAGAAAAGGCAATTATAGGAGTATGAATCAAAGATTAAGGATGAAGATATTGCTACAAAAATTGAAGGGGAAATTTGTAAGAAGATTGAAGAATATTTAAATGTTAATGAGGTAAAATCGTAAATGAAATATAGAATTGAGGAGGGATGTAAGAATTTGATAGATGGGATCACATTGTAACTTCAAATGGAGAAAGAAGGCAAGGTTTAGTTCGGTCACCAAAAGATATTTCAAGAATTTGAACTCCATTTAAAGAATGTGCATGTCATATATAACGGTATTGTCTCCAAGGATAGAGTAATCAAAGACCAAAGAAAAGAGAATAGAGGATGTCATTGTATCTCGAAAGAAGACATATGTAATGGGTGTGTAGAATGAAGGAAAACCATCACATGTGAAACCTTATCGATACCCTCATTTCCAAGGAAGACAAGAAGATTGATATCAACATTATCAAGGATGAAGATGGAATACTCATCAATATTCATGGAATAGGGAATCTCAAAACCATTATTCAATAGGACATTATCTGAGTCCAACAATTACTACAATTTGAAGAAGTTACAATGACAATACATGGAATCGAAGGAAATAAAATTATGCAATAATCAACCATCAAGGATTAAGAGCGAAAATAATTGAGTTTGGATAGATTGATCCTTTTTCGATGCAACAATATTGTTCAAGGATTTGAATGTCATATTGCATCATGTCCTCAACCTTATCTAATCGAAGACAACTACAAAATATTGTTCATTATATGGGGAGAAATTTATGATTGCCTATACTATGAGGACACAGCATTTTTAAGCGGGGAAGACTTGTAATATACCTAAAGTATATTACATTTATTATCATAATGTAATAAATATCATGTCAAAATATTCATAAGGAAAATGTCATGTAATAATAGTTATATGTGTTATGGGAAAAATGCTCATAGGCATCTCACTTAGTGGATGAGTCAGATATCCCTAGGATAAGCCTAGATATCCTAGACAAGAGGGGTAGATTTCTTATGGTTCTCCTAGAAACAAGCAATCATTACACAATAATATGGAAGAATGGAATACATTTTCCTAAAGGTTGTCCTTAGTATATTCCTAGTTGTTGCAATCCTGAAGTTCCGGCTCCAACTTCTACAACCTGCTCCATGCACACCAAAGACAAAACAATACCATTCCACTTGTCTCCCTAGTAGTAGATTCTTATATCTAACTTGAATATAATATGATCTATAATCCATTAAATCATATATGAACATTTAAATATCAATGACAAATATTCAAGGGAAAACCAAATGATCTATTGGTTGCAAATAGAAACTTACATCAAAATTGCATACCTTAAGTGTTGATGTAGGCTCCTTCAATATCCTTTCTCCTTGCTTCTCCTTACAGGTCCTTAGTCATCCTAGGCTCCAATGAATTCTGGATGAATACCTTTGTATTTTGGAAGCATAACCTTGCTATTGAATTCTTCTTCCTCTTTCCCAAGGATTTCCTTTTTTATATGGCTCTTGGAGGAGGCTTGAGAGAGGCTTCTAGATCTTCTAAATACTACTAGAAGCTCGAATGATGTGAGTTCCTAGGTCCTAGCCACTAATATCCAAATCATATCTCACCTCTCAATTGTAACTCGCCAATTCTAGAAACTTGACAATGCCTCGCAAGTTGCACAAATAGTGTCAAGTGAGGACCTCATTTGTTGTCTACTAAGTGTCCCATGAGGATGCCTAAAACTGGGTAAAAAAGGCTCTAAAAGGTGTGAAACCCTAGACAAAAGATGCATTAGGGCCTTAATCCTTTGATGGCATCCTCTTTGGCATGTAGGGTGGGAATTAAGGCTGTAACAGATGCCCCCGAATGTGTGAGGTCAAGAAAAGGGAGGATGGCCAAAATACATTACAATAATGTGCATATGAGGCAACGTAAGGAGAGATCAAATGAATTTCAAAAACCAAAGAATTCTTGCAATCAAACACCAAGGATGAGCATAGATACAATCCAATCCCCTAGGGAGACATACTCAAACTCTGAATGAGCATGGCTTCCAAACAATACATTGTGTATCCATGATATGAAATGCTATACCATGGCCACGAAAGAATACACAGTGGATCCATGTCATCAATAAGACCGTAGCCACGAGACAATACAATGTGGATCTANAACAAATCTTGACATTCTCTTATGAGGAAAAGAAGATAACATTAGAAGATTTCATGGTGGAGTCATGCACAGAGGTTCCATTATTAGAAGATATAAACCATATACAAAATGATACAATTCAATGTGGCAAGGGATCACCACAACAAATTTATGAAGGATTAGAAGAATTTTGAAACGAACAAGATTTCCTAGTAAATAACTTATGCGAACAAAGCCAATCTCTCGCAAATGAAGTGCATATCTTGGAATCTAAATTAGAAGAGCAATTTAAAAAGACAAAATACCTCAAAAAACAACTATGAGCATTAGAGAAAGAAAATTATGACCTACAAGCAAAGAATCAAGTATCGATTCGATAAATTGTTTCAATTCATTGCGACCAAGAATCTTAGGAGAAGTAAGATACAAACATTAACAAATTTCAACAACAAATAAAAGAGCTACAACAAAAAAATAACAATATAAAAAGAACTCACAAAATAGATACTAAAAATATCAGTAAAAAACCATTGTTGGCACAGGGGTAGACCCAGGGTTCAAATCTTCAACAACGCACCAACAAAACCCTAACTACTGACCCTTTTGGCAACACCTACAAAGCAGATGAAGTCTCACCCGAGGTAAAGGCAAGGGGGGTTACAGGACTCAGGTATCTGTAACCAAGATGGGACACATATCTATGATTACAACACTCCACGGGGTACTTAGGAACAATGTCTATTAATTCATTATCTTTATTCACATTGCAAATCAAACCCTAAGTACAGATCAACGCAGTAATAATGACAAAATACACATCGCACTTAACATCATAAGTCATTTCTAACACATTCAACATATACAAAGCATTAAACATTCATGGATCTATCTATCATTCATAACATTCAATGCACCAAGTAGATTCACAGCATAAACATTATAGCACAAAGAAAACCATCAACACAAGATTTGTGTGGTTCACCCCAGTGTGGGGCTACGTCCACCAACAGTTTCTTCTTCTTTATTAGTCTTCAATCTCTTACATCCATCTGCTTCTGTGCACTAAGCCACGGAGCCAAGCTCCGTGCTGGACAGGTGATCTGTGCACTAAGCACCAGATCCACCTTCCCAAAATCAGGTCAAGGCACAAAGCCAACTCTTCTAACAAGCACAGAGCCTTACATACACAGTTTGTTGCACAAAGAAACTCATAACTACTTTCCTCTTGCACTTAGCTACTTACATCGCTTCCACTAAGCTACAACTACTTCTACCTTACAATCTCTTCTTATTTATACTTTTACATTTTCTTACAAAAAGGCCTAATCATGGGTAAACCCATGGGCCAACATCCCATAATCCCTAATACAAAAACCCTAATGAACCTGGGTCAACAAAACAAGTGAGATCTCGTGATCTCAGCTCCGCCTAGGCGCTCCATCTTCGACCAGCCTGTCAAAGTACAAAAATGTTCAAACCCGACCAATGTTTCCGCAAAACTTGGTCGAGGGCCAACATGCCCCCAACACTCACCTGTGACTCGTCCCGAGTCACTCAGATCTGGGCAATGCTGCTTTGAAGGCCTCGATATTAGCTCGCATTGCCTTGACCTTCTAATTCACCTGAGCCTCCTACTCAGCGAACTCCTAGATCAGTTTCTCTGTAACAAGCCCTTCCAGGCGTTGTTCCACTGTCGCAACCACTTGGTCTAGTTGTGAACCTTGTCCCTCGATCTCTTCAAACACCGCACAGGCTTCATCCTGTACCGGTTGTAACCTCTGTGTGACTTCCGTTACTCTACCTTGGATGGAAGTAATCTGATGTTGGACTGCACGTTGTTCTTGTGATCTCTTCATTCTCTCGACTGCAGTGAGTGACTTCATATGCATTTGAACTGTCAGTGACTGTTGTTGTGCCTCCTGTAGCTGCACTTCCAATTTCCTAAGTTTTGGGTCTTTCGTGAGGCATTCATAGGTCTGCTCACTTATGTTGCTTAGTTGATTGCATTCTAAGGAAATGAGTTTGATTCTTTCCACTACGCTCTTAGCGGCTTCCTCCCTCTGGTCGCACACTTCCTATAGAGTACTTGGTACTACTTTAATTTCCAACTCTGTTACTCTTGCTTGAAGTTGCTAGATGGCCTCAATGAGCTTCGTTTCTTGAACTTCCACTGTCTCATTTTCCTCCTTTGCCAAGGCTGGCATAGAGCGAAGTGATTTTCTCACCACTTCTTTGACTATAGTATACTTTGCGAGAAGTTAGTCCTTTTCCCTATGTATCTTCACTTTGTCCTCCTATGCGGTTACACAATATCGCGTAACTCGTAGTTGCTCCAAGATTTCCTCTTTCTCTTTCTTCAGGGATTTTGTGGCCTATTCCTTTTCTTCTTGGACTCGCTGAATCCGAGCCTCTATTTCATCTACAAGTCTTCAAAGTTGGGATGGCTCATCCCCCAACTCTGCAATCTCTGACGAGGAAGGCACAGTAGGTACGGTACGGTGCAGCTCAATTGAATGGCTTGCTAAATTTTGTTCAGTTCCTTCTCAACTCTTACGTACAACTCTTCTTACTTCGTGCCATACCTTTGTAAGAGGTCCTCGGACACATCTTCCATTTCTCCGCGAACTAGACCGATGTCATCCTCTGTGAACGTAGCCTCTAGCTAGGGCTTACTGGCATGGGTCTTCTTTCTTACTGAAGGTTTATGTGGAGAAAGCTTCCTCTTCTTCGATGTTTCTGCCTCGGTAGGGGGATCCTTTGGCGGTGTAGATTCGCCTTCTCCTTGTTTTTCTCCTTCTTCCCCTCTTCCTTCTTGATTTACTTCGTCTCCTCCTCCTCCTGTGGGCGAGCCAAGTGTACTTTCTTCTGAGGCGTTGTTCTTTTCATCAGTCTTTATGTTCTAAACTTCCTCCTTTTTCTTCTTCTTCTTTGCACTTGTTTGTCCTGCATGCTCGAACCGAGTGACCAAGGGGCTTCCGATGATGTAAAGGTTGGAGGGTTCTACATCATTAACCAGTACCAAGAACTCTGTTGGCCACTCCTTCGTGATCTATTCCATATCATCGTCGGTCAACTTATAATAGGACTGTAATTCTTCCTTAATCTCATCCCTGCACGTAGTGATATAAATAAAGTGTGGGTCTGCGCAGAACTTAGTTAGCAGTCTATACTAGTGCAGAGTGTGTAGTGTCATGCGTGGGAAAGACTCGATAGAAACCTTCAGTTGTTGATAGTAGGCATGGAATACTGTGTTCGAATGCCATTGATTTGACATATCATTTGTATACCATCAGGTGGAGAATCTAGCTGCCAGTGGCTCTGATGGTTCAATTTTCGGAAAAGCTACTCCCTCCAGCATTTTCCAAGTGACAAATGTGATCAATACAAGACACCAACTAAAATGGAACTCGTATCCCTAATCCTATGCTTCGCGACAGTATTTCTTGAGCTCGTTGATGAGGTAGCTCGCCCAATTCATTTGCATCCCCTCCACACATTTTCCTGCGAGGTCAACCACGAAACCAGTGACCAGCATGGATTGGTTCTTTCTGATGATTTTTTCAGCTATGAGTTGGAAATCCAGGCACATTGCGCCATCCTGGATGGAGGCTACCTTGTAGCCTCACTTTCCCTTCTCAACTTCATTGTATGCCTCCTTAATGCGCTATACCAGAGAGCGATTTGAGGTCTTCCCTGGGTAGAATTGTTGAGGGTCGAGTCCCTGCATGCTCAGTCCTATGATCAGGTGGATCAATGCCAGATCCATAGTAATGCACATGTCAAGCCACATATATCCTCCATGATAGCATGACAAGAGGAGTTTAATGCAAGCATTAACCTCCTGGTGTAGGCTAAAATTAGGGATCTTCATTACGTTCAATATCATGGGCAGTGCGAGATCCTTTATCCAAGGCTGGGAGACTATGCGAGGCTTCTTCCCAGTCATCTTCATCAAATATCTATGGGGTGCAAGCATCACGTAGTTCTTTCTGTATCTAAGGTTAAAGTCATTGTTCTTCAATGTGGGGATCGGTCCTAACTGGATTCCAACTAGACGTATTCCCTTCGGGATGTACATGGTGATCAATGTATACTCGAAGTCCCATGGAATGTTTTGCGGTTAACCGCGCCAGCCAAAGGAAATATATAGTTCGGTAAGACCAATGGGATCTGCTTCGCATTAGCTAGATCATTGTGGTGCTTACTTCGCTTCTCAGACGCATGGTTGAAACGTTTCGAGCGACGTCCAGTTGAAGGGGAAACCTGCAGTCCCCTGGTCGATGATGTTTGTACTCCCTCAAACATAGCTTTATCGGCCATAAACTTCTTCAGAACTTCTTTGACAAATTTCTCTATCTCAGTGCGCTCGATCGACATTCTTACTGTTAACAAATAAGTCGGGGTAGGTGAACGAATAGTGGGGTAAACAAGAGATGGCGAGGTCCGATAGCAGAGCTCGATAGACACAATCACTTCATTTCTTGTCTCAGATAATCACGGGTAGCAAAAAGTGGTCCCAGCGCAGCGTCCGACGGGTTAAGTGAGCGAGCGTCGTAACAGATTCCTCCAACGGACAAGGATGCTTCAATAAATTTGAATCCATCCGTTATGGTGCAATCTCAATGTCTAACGGCAATCTATCCGCCCATAAATGCATTTCCTAGACGTTCTGGAGCATCTTTCTAACGATCGAGGCACCTCCAACGGTCATATAGCTTCGTCGGGGCGAAGTCCCATTTTGTGCGGTTCGACTATTCCGGTGAGGTTCAAATCCTGCAAACTTGCCTCCTGCGAAGTTCCAATCAGTGAAATCTTCCATCTGTTCTCTGTAACTTCTTGTAGATTTTCCAACTTAGCCTTCTTATTATTAAACTTCCTTGCCTTCTTTCATGTGATTTGAGTCTCTCTAACTGTTTCTGGATTTCTCTTTCCATTCTTATTCTTACCTTCTCCTAGAGAAGTGACTTTGCACTGTTGATGTTCTCTCAAAGGGTTTGAAGTTAATATCCCTTCTCTTACTATTTCTTGGGTGGATATACTTCTTTCTTGTATGGATAGGTCCTTCAAACCTTCTTTCATTCTTTCAACCTCGATAGCTAATTCTCTGGTCTTTTGTTTCTTCGACTCAACTTCTCATTCTTCTATCAGTCGATCTATTTTTCTAGTTATGAAATCCATTAGTTCTTTCTTTTTCTTTTATGTAGCTTCTTCCTCTGATTTCCTTCTTATATGATCTTTCTCAATCCAAGTCTTACCTAAAAAAAGTGGAAAAGGGGTGATGTTCTCAACAAACCTAATAACTTCAAATTCTTCTTCTGTCAATGTTCCATGAATGATAGTAGGTACATTAGTCACTCTTCCACATAGGGTTATCATATATCCTTTGAACAAGCCTATCCTTCCCAATGAAGGTACCATAGTGGGCTTTCCCAAAAATTTCCCAGTGCTTTCTGTCATAATATTCACTTGTGTCTCCTCATCCAAGACACAGTCTATGTCAAAGTCTCTTATTCTTGTATCTATGTGTTGTTTTTCTTTCATGATCTCGGATAAAATGGCATCTTTGTGATCATCCATTGCTTATTTTAACTGTACTAATGCACTCTAAAATTTCTCTGATTCATTCTCTTGATGATTCTTTAACATGCTCTTATTCTCTTGACTCATGTTCATTCTTTTAACTTTAGCAATCATTCTTGGACAATCCTCAACTTCATGACCAACAATTTTACAACAAAGACAAATAGGACCTATACCAGGGCATTGCATAGCAAGATGTCCCAGTCCTCTGTAGTTATAACATAATTTCAATCCTCTCTTTCTCTTGTAAGTTCACCAACTTATCCTATACTGCACACTAGGATCACAGTGTTGGATCTGCAATCTGCAAAAATTCTTTCTGGGTTGCTACATCCATTCATTAGTCCAAAAATTATTTCTATGCATGGGAATAAAATATATTTCTCTATTTCTATAAAATTTATTCATATCAACTCGTTCTTCTAATTGTACCCTAGCTTTCAGACTAGGACAAAATCTATCAAACATACCTAGATTCATGCTTTTGAAGCAAAAATTTCCACTTATCTTACTCTATCCAAGCACAAAGCTTTACCTCTTTCAAGATCTTACCTCTTTTCTTCAAATCAAGTTTCTTTCTTAGCACAGAGATTTGCAAGTCAAGTAGAATGTTGTGCACTACAACAGCAGATCTATGCACAGAGCTTCTCTTTTCTTAACTTCAGTTCCCAGCAATCACAATTTCAGGTCTCGGCAACAGAACCCTTTCTTGGCACAAGGGAAAACCTAGGGTTCAACGCTTCAACAACGCACCAAAAAAACCCTAACTATCGGCCCTTTCGGCAACACCTGCGAAGCAAGTGAAGTCTCACTCGAGGTAGAGGCAGGGGGGGTTACAGGACTCAGGTGTTTGTAACCAAGCTGGGACACAGATCTGTGATTACAACACTCCGCGGGGTACTTAGGAACAACGTCTATTAATTAATTAGCTTTATTCACATCGCAGATCAAACCCTAAGTACATATCGACGTAGTAACAATGAAAAAATACACATTTACTTAGCATCATAAGTTAGATCTAACACATTCAACATATACAAAGCATTAAACATTCATAGATCTATCTATCATTCATAACATTCAATGCACCAAGTAGATTCATAGCATAAACATTACGACACAAAGCAAACCATCAACACAATATTTACATGGTTCACCCAAGTGTGGGGCTACATCCACCAATGACTTCTTCTTCTTTATTAGTCTTCAATCTCTTACATCCATCCGCTTATGTGCACTAAGCCACGGAACCAAGCTCCGCGCTGGACAGGTGATCTGTGCACTAAGCACCAGATCCACCTTCCCAAAATCAGGTCAAAGCACAGAGACAACTCTTCTAACAAGCACAGAGCCTTACATACACAGTTTGTTGCACAAAGCAACTCAGAACTACTTGCCTCTTGCACTTAGCTACTTACATTGCTTCCATTAAGCTACAACTACTTCTACCTTACAATCTCTTCTTATTTATACTTTTACATTTGCTTACAAAAAGGCCTAATCATGGGTAAACCCATGGGTCGACATCTCATAATCTCTAATACAAAAACCCTAATGAACGCCTTGTTGGGTCCACAAAACAAGTGATATCTCGCGATCTTAGCTCCACCTGGGCACTCCATCTTCGACCAGCCTGTCGAAGTACAAAATTGGTCAAACTCGACCAATGTTTCCGCAAAACTTGGTCGAGGGCCAACAACTATCATCCAAAGACAATGAGATTTATCATTTGAGAAATAATAATAAACTCTACTTGTATTAATGAAGAAGTCGAAGAATGAGAAGAAGAAGGCACAACAAAAATCCCAAACCACAGATAAGGGTACTAACACCAAATTAATCAAGATGGAAAAATCTAATGATGTTATGAATGAAGTTGTATTAGTGGAAGAGCTTCGAGAAGTTGAAATTGCAGATAAAGCGACCTCAACATAAGTGATCAAGGACTTTCCCCAATTTAGTGATGTATAATGTAAATATGATGTATTGTTGTGGGCCAAGTGATGTAATATGTAAACTTGGTATAGAAGAAATAAAATGTATCATCGGTTGCAGACAGACACAAATAGATACACGAGGATAAGTTTCAACAAGAGGGAGGGTTTGAGGAGAAGGTCTGAGGGGGAAATACCCATTCTTATTAAACTCAAACCATATTTATAAATTGTATTTACTATAAACCTTCATTTTTCTTCGAGTGTTCCAAAACCCCCATCATTGAATACGTGTAAGAGGTTTGGTGAGTGAGATCACCTCATAGAGTTATTGAGAGCATGGGATGAGTAAAAGCAAGCATGGAGAAGTGTGAGGGTCAAGCAAAACCTTTTAGGGAAGAGTAAGAGTCAAGCAAGCAGGGAAAAATAAGGAAATTTGTATGGGAAAAAGGGAGTAGTTTTTGTATGCAAATTTTTGGACAACAAGAGAGTTATGAGTGTTGAATCTTGAAGGAAACCATAGTGGGCATGTGTAATAGCTGGTTGGAGTTGTAAATTCATGGAGAAATAGGTTGTATAAATATGAGTAATATTATGTGCAATAAAGTTTCAAAGTGAGAAAGTAAGTTTCTATTGTGGGAATTCATGTGCAACTGTAGGTTCCTGGTGTGCCCGATAAATATATTTTTTATCCAACCTGTGCAGGAGCCCCAGAAAGAAGTGGGATAGCCTTAGGGACTATGTGGTAGAGAGGGAATCCCTTCCTTGGGTTTTGTGGGTTGAAGGGAAAGAGAGTCAGTGGATTGGAAATGGTTGTGGAAATTAATTGTTGAAAGGGGGATAATAGCCAGCCTTAGGAACCACCGTCTCTTGTGGATTCAAAGCCTTGGCTCAGGGGTGACTTGATGTTGAGAACTGGAACAACAAGTCTACGATTGGGTGGAATTTTCATTCTCTACAGTAGGTTGCATATTTTCTAACATAAGTGTTCTTATATGCTATGTTTATTTATGTTAAATTCTAAGATAAATTGTTGTACATTTCACTTTGAGGCTTATCTTATTTACCATTGCTTGTTGTGGGTAAATGACTCATTTGAATTTTCGTTTCATGTGATGTAATAATGTTGTATATGTTTAATTGTTGTTGTGCACGTTTTCAATTAATACATTCATGTTCTTAATTGTTATGGACAGTTGCATGAGCTTGTATGTCACGTTAAGCATTTCTTTTGCATTTAAACTTAGTATCAAAGTTTTTATTTGGTCGTTTTTAGCACTAGCATGACCCAACTTGGAGGATGGGTATGTTATAGAAGCTATGCATAAAATTGAAGATGAATTCAATGAAGTTAAAGAAAAAGTTTCCAAGTTAGAGAAATATAATGATGAATTAAAAGAAGAGCTTAAGAATAAGGGTGACCAATCATGTAAGATGCAATCCATTAATGAATCGACACTCATTAATAATGGTTAAGGACTTAAAGAGATAAAAACAAACTAACAAAGAGAAGTTGGTAAATTACGAGTTAAAGGAATAATTGGAAAAGAAATATGAATAAATCAAAAGTTTATGTAAACATAATCAAGAACTTCCTAATGATGTTAAGAAAAGGCAATTATAGGAGTATGAATCAAAGATTAAGGATGAAGATATTGCTACAAAAATTGAAGGGGAAATTTGTAAGAAGATTGAAGAATATTTAAATGTTAATGAGGTAAAATCGTAAATGAAATATAGAATTGAGGAGGGATGTAAGAATTTGATAGATGGGATCACATTGTAACTTCAAATGGAGAAAGAAGGCAAGGTTTAGTTCGGTCACCAAAAGATATTTCAAGAATTTGAACTCCATTTAAAGAATGTGCATGTCATATATAACGGTATTGTCTCCAAGGATAGAGTAATCAAAGACCAAAGAAAAGAGAATAGAGGATGTCATTGTATCTCGAAAGAAGACATATGTAATGGGTGTGTAGAATGAAGGAAAACCATCACATGTGAAACCTTATCGATACCCTCATTTCCAAGGAAGACAAGAAGATTGATATCAACATTATCAAGGATGAAGATGGAATACTCATCAATATTCATGGAATAGGGAATCTCAAAACCATTATTCAATAGGACATTATCTGAGTCCAACAATTACTACAATTTGAAGAAGTTACAATGACAATACATGGAATCGAAGGAAATAAAATTATGCAATAATCAACCATCAAGGATTAAGAGCGAAAATAATTGAGTTTGGATAGATTGATCCTTTTTCGATGCAACAATATTGTTCAAGGATTTGAATGTCATATTGCATCATGTCCTCAACCTTATCTAATCGAAGACAACTACAAAATATTGTTCATTATATGGGGAGAAATTTATGATTGCCTATACTATGAGGACACAGCATTTTTAAGCGGGGAAGACTTGTAATATACCTAAAGTATATTACATTTATTATCATAATGTAATAAATATCATGTCAAAATATTCATAAGGAAAATGTCATGTAATAATAGTTATATGTGTTATGGGAAAAATGCTCATAGGCATCTCACTTAGTGGATGAGTCAGATATCCCTAGGATAAGCCTAGATATCCTAGACAAGAGGGGTAGATTTCTTATGGTTCTCCTAGAAACAAGCAATCATTACACAATAATATGGAAGAATGGAATACATTTTCCTAAAGGTTGTCCTTAGTATATTCCTAGTTGTTGCAATCCTGAAGTTCCGGCTCCAACTTCTACAACCTGCTCCATGCACACCAAAGACAAAACAATACCATTCCACTTGTCTCCCTAGTAGTAGATTCTTATATCTAACTTGAATATAATATGATCTATAATCCATTAAATCATATATGAACATTTAAATATCAATGACAAATATTCAAGGGAAAACCAAATGATCTATTGGTTGCAAATAGAAACTTACATCAAAATTGCATACCTTAAGTGTTGATGTAGGCTCCTTCAATATCCTTTCTCCTTGCTTCTCCTTACAGGTCCTTAGTCATCCTAGGCTCCAATGAATTCTGGATGAATACCTTTGTATTTTGGAAGCATAACCTTGCTATTGAATTCTTCTTCCTCTTTCCCAAGGATTTCCTTTTTTATATGGCTCTTGGAGGAGGCTTGAGAGAGGCTTCTAGATCTTCTAAATACTACTAGAAGCTCGAATGATGTGAGTTCCTAGGTCCTAGCCACTAATATCCAAATCATATCTCACCTCTCAATTGTAACTCGCCAATTCTAGAAACTTGACAATGCCTCGCAAGTTGCACAAATAGTGTCAAGTGAGGACCTCATTTGTTGTCTACTAAGTGTCCCATGAGGATGCCTAAAACTGGGTAAAAAAGGCTCTAAAAGGTGTGAAACCCTAGACAAAAGATGCATTAGGGCCTTAATCCTTTGATGGCATCCTCTTTGGCATGTAGGGTGGGAATTAAGGCTGTAACAGATGCCCCCGAATGTGTGAGGTCAAGAAAAGGGAGGATGGCCAAAATACATTACAATAATGTGCATATGAGGCAACGTAAGGAGAGATCAAATGAATTTCAAAAACCAAAGAATTCTTGCAATCAAACACCAAGGATGAGCATAGATACAATCCAATCCCCTAGGGAGACATACTCAAACTCTGAATGAGCATGGCTTCCAAACAATACATTGTGTATCCATGATATGAAATGCTATACCATGGCCACGAAAGAATACACAGTGGATCCATGTCATCAATAAGACCGTAGCCACGAGACAATACAATGTGGATCTAAGTCATGACTCAATCATAGCCACCAACAGATACAATGTGGATCTATGTCAGGAACATAATCATAGCTACAAAAAGATACAATGTGGATCTATGACACAATATATAGATGTCAGTAAGACAACGAGCACTGAGGAGAGTGCCCCTGAAGTCTTCATATACAAGTGACATACTCCAACATGACTTGGGAGGGGTTGTTGTAAAAGAAGGATATGGCCCCAACCCAAGGTCTTCATCCCAAACCCTAATTATATGAATCTAAATCATGTAAATAGATGAGTTGATGTCAATAATGGTAGAAACCATTTGATTACCAGTCATTGATGTTTATCATTAAGATATGTGAGGGGACCCACCGATGAAGAATATGGACCCCAAGGTACCTAGTACAATATAGTGAGTGTGAATAGAGGATCTGATTTTGAACACTCGTAGAATCAATGGATCATGTGTCAATGATGAAAACCCACTGTCGATTATGAGGAGGCTTGCCACTAAGGACTGCAAGCTCCAAGGTACTAGATAATTTCTAGATCCCTCTCTTAGATAATGTGTTGAAGTTGATAGGAAGAGATCCGTCGAAGGAGGGCCTTGATGTATCCCCCATCAATCGACATGAAACATACATCGAGAGATTATGTGAAGAGCGAGTATCACAAAGTACAACTGACATAGGTATGGCATACTCTAAAATTCAACAAAACAGCAGACGACTGACTCGTGATTAAACTTGCCTTGAACATATAACACGACACAATG
The DNA here is from genome assembly GCA_000966675.3 of Picea glauca. Taxonomy (NCBI): domain Eukaryota; kingdom Viridiplantae; phylum Streptophyta; class Pinopsida; order Pinales; family Pinaceae; genus Picea; species Picea glauca. The sequence continues at coordinate 92,665 of JZKD02S1736993.1, read as the reverse complement.
GTGAATTCGTAGAAAGACAAAAGATTTGGACGAATATTGTGCAACAACACATGAGAAATTGAAGCACTCTCCATGATGACTGAAAGAGTAACCAGCTAGAGGAGTATCTTTGACTCATATTACTAGGATGCCTCCTAGGAAAACTAAAACCCAACTATCTGATGAGGACTAAAACAGGTGCCATGTTCAAGGACAACTCGACTAACGCTACCATTTTGAGAATAGACCAATGGTGAAAAACCCCCACTTTTTTATTTATTTTTTTTGTATTTTTCATCTCCTTCATGGTTTAACGAGCACGAAAGAATGAAACAAGTATGCTCAGTCTCTTTTACGAGAAATACAGATTTACCCAAGTAATCTCTATGTTATTTTTTGTAAATTTAGTCCCCTAAGCCTGAAAAATGATCAATAAAAAGGAGTACTCTTCTATCCCAGGTGGACTAGAGTATTCATTTTTTGTAATAAGTCCATCCGGTCCAAAAAAGGGTTAAACTTATACCGAATAGACGTCCTTTCAAACCATTTAACGAGTGTGAAAGAAGACAATCTCACTCATCAATCTTTTCATGTTTAGAGAGTCTAAAAAGAGCTTAAAGGAGACTCAACGAGAGAGAATGAGTGGCTTAACAACGTGATCCTATGTTCCATGTGCATGGAACCGATGCAATGAGGGTTGCAAATGGTACTGGAAAGTGAGCTCCACTCTTAGTATTTGTTCTCTCCCAAGGTAGGTGGATGCAAAACATAGGCCAAATAATGCAAGAGGTGGATGGTCAAAGCTACTGCATAGCAGTAAGCAGAATATGGGAAAACAAAAGTGTAGTGGCAGGAGGCATGACACAAGAAACAAATGCATACGTGACTATTAAGAAACATAAAAAAAAATTGGGAACCCCCAACGGGATGTGGTCATAATATAGACGAAGAGAGGAGAATGAGGCTTAATCTTCAAGTCATGGAGGGGATAAAGGAGGGCTCTCGAGCCTATGAGAAAATGCAACATGGGCACCAAATGGAAATTGAGGTGTTAACTAGGGCACCCATGATAGGTAGGAAATACCGAACTAGTTACAACATGCAAAAGGAGTGGCTAAGTTCGGAACTAGCCAAATTCGAACCTAAGGCATATTGCTGGCAATATGGACAATTAATAATGCAAAGTAGAAAATGCAGGGAAAAACCTATCCCTATATGTCAGGTGAGAAACACATACCTCAAGTCCAGTGGATGTCACCATATTCGTAAAAAACTCCATAGAATCATGTAAACACATGTAAATTGGATTCCAAGGTCAAAATTCACAGTGAAATCTCAAAAAAGAAAATATTTTTGGGGTTTTTGGATATGATATATGGGTAAAATCATGAAGATGGGTAACACTTTTGCTTGTTTTATGAGAATTTTTTTATTTTTTTTAACAGTTTCTTTAACTTCCGGTAAACAAAAGTATTTTTTTTTATTTAGAATTTTACTTTACTATAAAAACAAAACTTGTGAAGAATTTTGTTAGCTTTCTACTGACTATTTTTCAATTTCTTTTTATTGAGATTTGATATGTCAATTTGGCAATTGTTTGAAACTATGTTCCTTAAAAATAAAGGGAAAGATAATGAGTTATTTTTTCCCCCAACAATGTATCCATTATTAAACTYTTGTTTTTGACARATGAAATACACTGCAACAATCTATAGAGACTCTATTTTGTGATGACTTTAGTTTTGAATCTAACRGATGAATATTATAATTTCCAKAATTTTTTKAAGTTGACCAATCTRAAAATGTTACAWATTTTAAACACATGTTTTCCTCCACCRTGTATCTATCTTAATTTTTACTTAAAAGTAAAATCTAAAAATACCCTTTTGAAGAGAACAGTTTAAGGATTATGAATATAAATTTTCCATAATTTTCCACTATGYATTTTTAGAGATATGGATTTTTCATTTCACCAAATCATAATCTCGCCTAAAAATATTATGTAGTGATTTTTTTATAAAATTAAATAAAATTAGATAAAMACAATGAAAATGAAAACAAATTATATCCAATGAAAGTAGATTCAATTTTAAAAATGTYGGTATCAATTCTGAAACTAAATTCTGAGTATTTGTAGRAGTCCGCTACCTCCAAAGATCAARTAATATGGAGAGAATTTGCARTTTCCTGCAAACAGTCCCATTTTTAGGTTTTCGACTGAAATATTCTTTCGRTCGAAACCTAGTTTTTAACGGAATCCRTTAAAAATAAACGTTTAGGCCAAATATTCTTTCGGTYRAAATACGCTTACCACAGGAAAATAATTCATCCRAAAAAYATTGTACAYGAATTTYGAGGGCRCCATTCAATTTGATGTGCAATTTTTTGGTCRAAAAAAWTCCTAGCAACATTTTTTCGRCSGAAAAATTGCTGCTAGGAATTTTTTAGAMTCGATTGTCAYGAAAGTGTTACCCATCTTCATGATTTTACACATATGCAAAACAAAAACACACTCACACCAYACACCTMTGTACAAGGCACTACACATCTTGACACTTTATGCAAAGTAGAGCCTATTTCTAGGCTCAGGTCGAGGATCCTTTTCATAAGAATGAACTCATGAGCCAAGGTTGGCATCATATAGSTTACCATGCAAGGGCCATGCCACACGAGAACAAATTTAAGCATAYGAAGATACTCATTGTGAGTAGTATCACAAGCTAGGGAATCTCCTTGATGGGATCCATCAAGACATAAGGAAGTACAAAACATGAATCTTCAATGGAAGGGGTAGCAGAGAATTTGGTGGCAAGTTCAGAAAAAGAAATCYGAGGTGGAAARGGGTCAATACTAGGGGTTTCACTTGATGTCTCAATAAATTCCCCCAGTCCCAAATTGAAGCTCATCATGCTAACTCTTRTGGGTTCTAAACTAGGGAGGATGGATTCTCGATGGTTCTCATCTTCCCTGGCCTTATATGTGGAAGCCATGACTTCCAAGATGGTATTTTCTAAAGGCAAATCAAAATCAAGGGAKTCATGTGAACWTGGAGAGTCAACAACTTGTACGGGCGGAGTAGGTTGATCACACTCAATATGAGGATGGAGTTCATGACCARTATCAKCAAATGTTGATGGGATTTCCAGATTGACAATATTGACCGCAGTGAGAGGTATGGATGCTCTGTATGAATCAACATCCTCAAGATGAGGTACCACCTAAGGATCAAAAGACCCRAKGGATCCACTGGTATATGAGGAAATCATGTTGATGGGGGTGATGGTTGYAGTAGGAGATGGTAGGAGAAGGGGGAATATACCCATAAGTGAAGGATCTTTTAACATCCCCACACCAAYGTTCATGGAAAATTGGACAGTATCACCGAYGAAGGGTACATTGGATCYAAGGTCTRGGGTTCAAAACACAAGTTGATCGATCATARYGATTTTCCCTTGGTGAGGGAAGCGTAAGGCCCTAAATATCGAGGAGACGATTGCAGTCATCTCATAGAACCAAGTGCRCRTGAGKAACAGATTGTACTCAAGTGGTGCATCGAYGACCTCTATGACAACGAAGACAGTGTTTCCACCTAACTCAATGGGTAAGGYGGTGATAATTCCATAAGGTTGGAACATATGTACATYKAAGGATTTTAAAAGTRTAGCAAACATATCAAGCTTGGGAGACTCAAGGGATTTCCAACAAGAAATCGACATGATTCAAGTTGAGGMTCCYTCATCAATGATTGTTCGRAAGATGTTTTTCCCCATTATTTGYACTTTMATATGGAAGGATACTTGATGGGAGATCCTATGACTAACTTGGGTAGTGTCAAAGTTAATCAAGCTTGASTCTGAGGGATCAACCCCACCTATGGAYKATAACAATGATGTATGCTTCCTGGGGCAGYTTTGGAGAACTTTGAGGGTCGACATGGCACAAGGTGGCTAGGTTAAGTCTTCCATAAAATTGTAGTTGTGGGAAGCTCRTGCATTGGGATGATGTGTCATACAATGAAKAATTCCCTATGGGGGGCRAAGCAGTGCATCAAGGAATGGATTATCTATCTGAAGAGGGCCACTAGGTTAGGAAGAAGATGTTGTTTCTGGGGAAACATTGGAAGGCTCTGAAATTTYGTAGTTCTTGTTMTRAATCTKCAAGYTGACCRTGTGGTCACACATGTAAATGGAAGCATTCGATGTGGACCCCTTATGGTGAGGAGTACCTGGGTTTCCCCCTGGCRGAGGGGCGGGATTTGAGGCAACCATGTTTCAAGGTTGGGGAGGGAAGGGATGAGTTAATACMATAGGTTGTTGTGGGGGTCATTGTTGTGCCAAATACCRATGGATCTMATCTTTCCAAGGGCACTAGTGAGTTGGATGGTCCTCCCCACAAATGTTGYAGGAGAACCGAGCTTCCCTCTTCTCCTTAGTGCCTCCCTCCTTGGAATTTTGGGTAGTGGAAATCCYTTTCTCATCAGTGGAATTTTTCTTTTTGTTCCTCTTTTTCTTGCCTTCAAGTTGTTGAGGATTCTTTGGTTGTGTGGACTACACCAAATTCACCTCGAAGGTTTGAGGAGAGACTACAACAGTTTGAGAATTAGTGCCAGTTGCTAACAGTTGTGATTGAATGGATAATTGTCCCACCTGATCAACTGGTTGGTTAGCAGATGCATGAGAAACATAACCAACCACACCATCGGCATGGGGCCCCGGGAGAGGTTGACAAGGATTAGTTGACGGGCGAGGAGCATTTGGAATAATATCATAAAGAGTACCCGACTGAGAATAAATCAAATCCAAATGTTGGGCACACAAGATGGCTTGCTCTTCAGTGCCTACCCTGGCCATAGATACATCCCTAACAATGGGTGGTAAGAGGGACGTAGTGAACCACTCTGTCAGGAGCTTGTTTGAAATCTGAGTTTTAATCATCCTACGCCTCCTCTGCCACTCATGTATATGATCAAAAATATGGGTGGAATTGTTTTGACACGGGGAATTCAAAAGATCTGTTCCTATCTCGTAACGAATAGGCAGTTGGTAATGCGTTAAAAAATCCATTTGCAAGTCATTGAAGCTTCTAAAAGAACCACCCTTTAGTTCAATATACAACTTGGCACCAACTTCGATCAAGGATCTCTGGAAAAAATGCAATCTCACACTATCATCCATTAAAGAATTGGATGAGAACCACAAATGGTATGTCATGATGTGTGTGGAGGGTTCTTCTCTTAGCTTACCATCAAACTTCGGAATGTCTGATGGGAGTTTTGATGGCATCATGGGCCATGACGGATCTTGGGAAACAAGGTCATTTGTCAATCATGATAAATCTGTTAAGTCAAGCATTGCAAGAAATGAGAAAGGTGTGAATGGAGACTGGGAGGGACGTGAAGTCTATGTTGTCCCAAATGGAAAATGTGGTCCCCCTATGTTGGTGTTGTTGGAAGTTTGGGCAATGGTTGGAGAGTGGGTTCCCCCAGGGATGGTGGCACTGGGAGGAGAATGACTACTTTTGCCACCAAAAAATCTCCCAGGGGAAAAAATGGACTCTCCAGGAAAAGGGTTCATAGTGCTAGTTCCGGGGAAGAAACCCCCATGACTAGATGTATGGAAAAAGGTAAAACACAAATTTCCCCCCAGGGATGTGCCCCTAGGGAAAGGTGTACTAACCTATGGAAAAGGAAATCCCCCAGAAGTACCATTTCCCCTGGGTTGACTAGGGATAGCCCCAAAACCACTAGGAAAACTCCATCCAAAAGATGTACCTACCCCTAATGACGTCAGACCAGTCATTGGATTGGAGGAAGTGGAAGGAGATCCACTTCCCATGATGAAACCAAA
>JZKD02S1736982.1:71168-117270 GCA_000966675.3 Picea glauca | reverse complement strand
TACATTAATTTATGAAGTAAATAAGCAATAATATATATCATGTTATGTTTTAGAATGGTTTTATAAGAGGCTTTTTCTTAATGAAAAACTACATTTATTTATAAAGTAAATAAACAATAAAAAAAATCAATTAAACAAAACACCTACTATATCACTAAAAAAATTAGTCATTATTGGTTTGAATTCCTTCTATATAAACACCTTAAAATAAGATACCTTGTGGTTGCTAAAGAGTCAAGCATCTTTGATGTAATTTTTTTATTTGAGTACATCACCTTCACGTCAAAGTTGTCAACTTAAATATAAATGTGGCAAGTTTGCACAAATAAAAGATATGTTAAATAGTAGAAACATATTGAAATTCAAAATCTAAATTTAGATATGTGATAATCTACAATAAAATGGAAACCAAATCTAATGAAAAAAAAACATTATATATAACTATATATAATATATAATTATATTATATATAATTATATTATATATAGTTATATTATATATGATTATATATAACACGTATAACATGGGTGCGTGTTATATATAGTCATATATAACTATATATAATATATAGTTATATATAATATAACTATATATTATATATAGTTATATTATATATGACTATATATTACATGGGTATATATAATTATATATTATATATAGTTATACTATATATAATATAATTATATATTATGGTTTTGATGTTTTATTTTTTTTTAATTTTAATTAATTTTCAATTTTTTATTAAAAAAAAAATATATTTTTTAAATTTATGTTTTTTTAAGGGTGTGTTTTTAATTTTAATTTTAATTTTTTTTTTTTAAATTTCAATTCTTTTATTTTTCTTAGTTGTTTTTAGTTTTAATTTATCAAAAAAAAATTCAATTATATTCTTTTGCTAAATATTTTAAAATAGTGTTATTTAACTACAATGATTTTCTATTTATTAAAGTAAAGGTAAAAAATATGTTAAAAATGATAATTTCCACTATATTTAAAAAAATATGGAACCATAAATTAATTAAGGAGAGGAAAAATGGTATTTTAAAAAATGTAAATGGTAAAAAATATTTTAAGATTGAAAGAAGCATGGAAAAAGGACTAAAAACACTGTTGATAAAAAAATAAAAAACAAAAAATGAAAAAAATGAAAAAATGAAAAAACGAGCATTTAAAAAAAAAAGTGAAAACATTATGTATCTGAAAATTTAAAATATCAAAAAGACACCTAAAAATGGAAGGGGGTGCTACCGGTAGCACCATTTTTAAAAACATGGTAAAAAACTTGACCCCCCCCCAAAACGAGAACTCTGTAAAGTTCTCGTTAAGTTGGTAACTATGTTAGAATTGCACCCATAAGTCGTGGAAGGTATCATGTTGCACTAGTGAAAGATGTTTCTAAGTTATTATCAAAGGCAACAATCTGATCCCTATGTGGCCAATGACATTGGCCAATCACCATGCTGAGGAAATGATTAATAGTTTTATTTTAATCTCCATGAGAAATCTCTAAGATGGTCATCAATATTAGTTGATATTCAATTGAGTCAAAGGAAACTTTCCATTGCATATAGGTTAGAATCCATTACAATCATTCCTCACAATCAATTGACTATCCAAGTTTTACCCAATTCAGTGTGTCTTGTTGATTATTTAAAGCTTCAGATTCTGAATATGTATATATCATCTTCTTACATCTTCGTAGCTTGTTAAAAATAACATTTTCACCAGGGATTTTCTATTCTTCAATCATGTATTTTCTTGTCTACAAATGCTAAAGAGAATGAGATTAAATTTGAATAATACAACCTTTTTATTGATGATTCTTAAAAGAGAAAGAATTTTTTATAAGCTTTTGTTAGAGAAAATTTGGTATTAATAGAGTTCCAAATACAATAACAACATTTAAAAAACAAAATGACATAACCTTCTCAAAATCAAAATCTTATCTAATGAGTTTTATTCAAAAAATATTAACTTCCTAAATTAATAGATTGATTCTTAAGTATGTTAAAGTAAAGAGGTTAGAATAGGACTCTAATATGCCCTCTCCTTTCAAAAGCAGTATTTTTTCAAGATTCAAAATGGGGAAATTGCCATAAAATTAAATTCGTGTTGGTTCTCATCTGGTATCTTTGAACTGCATGTCCTTCTATGAATGCAGACTTCTCATGTGGTATCTTTGAACTTCATGTCCTTCTATGAATGAAGACTTCCTAAACAGTGAGTTAGAATACTTGGAGTTCTTTGGTGATCAATACTACTTGCTATAGTCAAATTAAGTCGCCTTCATGAAGTTCTGGAGGGCCAGTTTGAACATGACATTTCATCCCACAAGCTTTTTCCAATAGTACACATGAAAGGATGGACGGATCTGAGTGGGCAGGGAAAAACAATATGTGGTCAACTTGTACAATGTGCTGGAAAACCTAAACTGCATGCTCTTAAGTAGTATCTGGTATAGGAGGGCCTTATCCCACCTTCCTTTCTTTCAGCAGGGCGCTACCACTTTTTCCCCCTCAAGGTTGGAGGGTAGATTGCTCTTACCACCCCCTTCCTCAGCCTTGGTTTGATGGGTTTCCTTGGTTTGCGAGATCAAATGACCACTTTTCTTTAGACAAAACACATAAAATAGACCGAATCAATATAGCATCTTGAGGTCAAATTCAATAAATAATTATTGACAATTTCATTCCGTTCTATAGATCAACAAAAAAAGTATTGTGGAAAAAATTCCCGCGATTTGTTCAGAATATCGTTTCGTAATAGACACAACAATAAACCAACTTGCACAGAGAATTGACACTTACCCAATCATAACCATTGGTACAATTGTCACACTTGCAAGAAAACTTGGCTCGCAACACATTCTCCATATAAAAGATGGAGAGTCAGACAACGACAAGGCAATGGTACCGTTCTCCATATCCAGTTTTGTCCTTTACTTTCACAAGTCCATGTATCTCATTTATGTTACACAACTATTGCACTATTCCATGTTGTAGTTGCACTTGTTCGACACCTATTCAAATTTGTTTTCCTCAATGTTACAACAATTGCATAAAGGGAAATTTCAACTTATTCTCTTAAAAAATATAACAAAGAAAAGAGATGTTAAAGAAAGGATCTTTGCACCATGTCCAAGCCAATGTCGTGTGCACAACTCTAGCTGCCATTTTTTCTAGCATTGCAAATTCTGGTCTTTTGTCGTGTGTGAGGAATTCAAAATCTAGCGCTTATCTCGTACCTGCCTATCCCATATGGGAATCGAACCCATGTCTTTGAAATGAAAAATACGATGTCAATCTTGTTGCCTTTGTAGGATGTTCTTGTAGAAGAAAACTGCATGTAGGTGTAGAAGGGCTAGGTATGGTACAACCGTGCCTAGGCTGCAACAAAATTGCACAAAATTGGCATATCTTTCCATCCTTCTCTTAAATTTTGCTCCAATTTTTTCTTCTAACTCTAAACCATACCTACATGCCTTTGAAAAATGTTCTTGTAGAAGAAAAATATACTGAGATGGTGCTAGCAAGAGTGGTGTTCCGTGGATTTCAATTTGCAATATTCAGTTTCTATGCTGCTTCGCGTGCAACATTGCTAACATAATGAATCTATTCTCAAATGCATCACATCATTTACATCTGGATGAAACCATTATCATACTAGGATACTTCAGTGTTGACATGCTACAAAATACTGGCATAACAAATAATCGAACAACTACATGTGCAATTACAATGTCCACTTTCTTTCGGTTAAGATAAAACATGTGCAAAACACACTTATTAACCATATATGTTGAAATGTTCACATATCACAATACAACCTCTTTATCCTATACACATATTGTTCTGACCATGATACAATTTGACTTGTACTTGAAATATGAAATATACATCAAAGATATTGCAAAATTATATTTCGTTGTCTCAAAGCATATCTAAATACTTTGCTGCACAAAACCAAATCATTCAGCTACGCCCATGCGATTTCTTAATATTTTCTGGCTTGTAATATATATTGGACAGGAAAAATTCTATATAATTACAACCATGAATAAAGAAAAGCAAAGGTTCATGTTTCTAACTCTCTTTTATTCTATTCCTTTGATTCTCATTTACCATATGTACATATTACTTGTTCTCCCTTGCATACTAGCTTCCATTCATGTTCATTGTATTTTGTGCGTTCCCACATTGAAACAAACAAAATAACTGGAGAAGAGGAATGGCTCTTTACCACAAATAGAGAAGAGGAGATATAAAGGTGCATGCTTGTACTCTTATTTCATATTCCATTGTTTTGTATTTCATTTATTGTCTGTATATGTGTTCTACTGCTTTGCACCTAATTTTTTGTATGTAGATACTGCTTATCTTCCTACATAATAACTTATCTTCATGTCAATTGTATTCTTTGTGCTGCTACATTGAAATAAATCAAACTCTGTTTGTTTTTTTACATGTCTTCCTGCATACCAACTTACCTTCATGTCCATTGTATTTTCTGCATTTCTACATTTAAACAAACAGAATAATTGGAGAAGATGAGGGACTCTTTGCCACAAATGTAGAAGAGGAGTTACAAAGGTGCATGCTTCCACTCTTATTTCATATTCCATTGTTTAGTATTTCATTTATTGTCTGTATATTTGTTCTATTGCTTTTCACCTAATTTATTGTATGTAGATACTATGTATCTTCCTACATAGTAACTTATCTTCATGTGAATTGTATTCTTTGTGCTGCTACATTGAAAAAAATAGAACTGTATTTATTTTTTTACATGTCTTTCTACATACTAACTTACCTTCATGTCCACTGTATGTTTTGCGTTGCTACATTCATCTCGCTGACCTTGCCCTACTTTTTTCTCCTTAGCATCCATTTTTCTTCGAAAGGACTAGACTAAGCAATGCCTTAATTATGAAGGGGAATTACTTCTAGGATCCAGGGAGAGGGGGGTGGTTCTGGCTACGAGGCTAAAAACTTGGTCTGCGTTAAGACGAGGGGCACCAAAGGGATAGAAATGAATCAAAACTAGGTTGGAGAACCCACCCAGAAAACCCACCTAGAATGTGGTAAATTATCAATTCAGAAAGCTCGAGAAGAGAGTCAGGGAGGAACCATACAGACCACCCAGCAAGAGACGCATAGGACAAATGTGAGAGGCATCAAGATTTAATTAGCTTTATGAGGTGCCATCTTCCACAATCTGCCATGATGTCGACACAGACCCTGTGATAATTCATATACAAGGGGAAAGGACAGAGGCGTTGAAACAAGGATTTGGAGAGTACCTTGTCTGGTTGATAATCGTCACGCCAAAATATTTCAAAGGGTGGAAAAGAACTTGAATTGACGCCTATTGAGCTCACCTTCCTCATCTTACCAATTCCTTTTGGACCCTCATTGACTGCACCTAAATCCTCATCCCTGAGATGCACGAGAGCACCTGTGTGAGGAGTACCACCTCCCTTTCTCATGATGGAATGACTGTACTTCCCACAGGCTGCACAATCTCTCGTCTGCATTTAAATGCCATGTCCTCGTGTCCCAAACCTTGTGCATGAAAGCATGTGATGTGATGGCCTGCCACGCGTCGCCCCCCATACAATGTGGGCCCCAGCTTGTTGAGTGAGGCTTAAATTCATGGAAAAGGGGTTGAGAAATCACGTCCATTGACCTCCACGTGACCTAGGGCCTTGCCAATGGCCTGATTGGCCATTTTATCTCCTTCTTCATTATTGATTCGAAGGATGTAGAAATAATTGATGAGAAGGAGAATTTGTGCAATTAGGTTTCGTAAGCTCGTGTTATGAGGAGAAGAGCCTAATATCATTGTCCTTATTATTGTCTTCAAATTTCCCACTACATTCAGAGTTTGTATGTGCCTTTGTTTTTCCAAGTGTATCCCTTGAAAGAGGGCATAATCCTCTGTTTTATTGTTTGTTTCCAAAACTAATTTATTATAAAAAATTTGAAATAATGACTTTTTAATCTATGTCTATAAGTATTTATTATATATATAAAAAAAAAATACTCTTTAATCTAGTGGCTTAAGGGTAAATTTAAATGTTTTATATTCAATATATAAAGTTATTTTAGATTCATGAAAAAAAGTCAAATATGTTTGGTATCTTGGTATGTTGGATTGTAACATGAATCTAAATTACCATAAAGAAAAACCAAGAAATTGTAACATGAATCTAAATTACCATAAAGGAAAAATAAAAAACTGATAGTCAAACATATATGCTACATGTAAAAGAAAATTTTCATGTATGAAAATATATTTGCATGTTTTTATAGGAAAATAAATATTTGTCTATTTTACTAATTGAGTATTATTTTTTTGTGCATGTTTCAATTGTTATTAATGTTGTTTTGATTTTAATATGATATAATCTTTTTTTCCAGCTTTCATTATATTGTTTTCATATTTTTACTTTATATTTTTTATTTCATATTTTTGTCTTTGTGTTTTAAAATTTATAAATTGTTTGTATGTGTTCTTTACATTTTTAGAACAAAAGAACTCAACTTCTTTATGCTTCTTACTTTTGTATGCTTCTAGTGGATTCTATAAAAAAAAAAATTGGGGAAAAAATTTAACAATGTTTTCAAAACTTTTGCATTCTTGTTCTTATTTTTAATATATATATATATTGGCCCAATTAGAAAATAACAATGAAATAGTGATCTTATTATTGTTGAGTGGTTTTTTAATTAATTACAAAACATAATTAGTATGTAGTTGGGAAATATATTCACAAGCAGATATGTTTTTTAATTTAACTTTTTGCTTTTTTTATATGGTTAATTAATGAACACTATGTGTCTTTGTTTTTTTTTTTCACGCGGAAAAAACAGTCTCACTTCTATTCTATTAAGAATCAAGTAAAACTTGTATACTTGCATTGCTCTTTGTCTCTATATTCCTCAAAACAGACTTAGGAAAAGTCCATATGTTCTTAAATACAATCTTCGTCACAATAAGAAACTAGTATAGTCAGAGTTTTTTCCTTCTAGTCCATTATGTACATTAGTACCATCAAAGCATAGTCAAGGCCTAAATACTATGACCAAAAGTACAACATGAAACCTTCTAGTCCATTATGTACATTAGCACCATCAAAGCATAGTCAAGGCCTAAATACTATGACCAAAAGTACAACATGGAACTTAAAACTTAGGGAAACTAAAACATAGGGAGTCTGTCTACGTGAGCTACTGCTCCTTTGACCAACTCCACAATAAAAAACCACCCAGGAGTGCAGTTCAAGGCTTGTTTGGAGAGTTGATCAACAACAATTTTGAAGTTTCTGTGTACATGCATGAAGCCGATACTTTCAAATTTGTCTTGCATATTTCTGATCCTCTCTTGCCACAGACTAAGATATAAGAAATTCAATTTTGTTTCACCTTTTATCCAATCAATAGTTGATTTGGAGTCGCCAGCAACCATCAAATTGCTCAAAGAAAGCATTGAAGCCAGATGTAATAGTCCCCATAATCCTTGGATCTCAGCTTTAATATTACTCCCTTCTCCTCTAGTGAAATATGCTTGGTATATGTCATCACTGCTCAATTTAAGACATATTCCAATACCACACCTATTTTCTTTAGCTGCACCATCAAAGAATCCAATTGGTGAGTCATCAAAATAAAATGGACTAAGGATATAATCCAGACTGTCATGTTTTGTCTCATCATGAAATTCCTCGATAGAAAGAAGATTTTTTTTTCCTATGGATGAATCTTGTCTAACCCAATTCTCGAATAACCTCTCATTTTGGTATTTCCAAATACCCCAAATAACCATGAATGGAATATGTCTTAACTTTGGATATTTAATGAACCATTTAAKKAGATTATATTCCAATCCCTTTTCTCCCCACTCATCACGAATCATCAATTGTGAAAGGACATATTTCAAAATTAATTTAGAAACAACACAATGAGTAAAGAGATGATCAGTTGAGTCTTCGCCATTGAGACATAAAATGCATACTGAAGGCCCGATGCCTCCTCTATGTTTATAATTGACTCCAATAAGAATATTTTCCATCAGACATAACCAAATAAAACATATGATCTTACTCGAAACATTAACAAGCCAAATGGATTTGTACCACCATCGGTTTTCACCCTTTAAGTTAGAGTATAAAATGGACTGGTAAGCCTGCTTAATAGTGACAATGCCCAAAGCCTGGTTCCATGACCATACTAGTTTGTCACAGGAGTCCTTCAAATAGATGCCATTAGTTTAAATAGCAAGGAAAAAATTGTCCCATTCCAGAGCTAGCTCGCCTGAAAGGTTGAGTTATTTAGAGTCTATCCAAACTATCGAGGATGCCGAATTATTTGGAAGAGTAGCTTGGGCTAATGAAAAAATATTCAAATTATGAAGATGGGAAATAAGGGGAAGTGAAAGAAAACACTGGTCATTCCCTCCAACAAAGGAATCCATACCTAGAGAGATTTGTAATAGGTGAAAACCAATTTTTTTCCTAGCACCCCTCTAGATAAAAATTGTAATTAATTGTTGTATTTTATGCATAATGGTTGCAGGGATCTTGACCAAACTGAGCCAGTACACAGGGATACTCTGCAGAACTTCTTTTTCTAAAACAAGTCTGCCTCCTAGGGATAGCCATTGAAATGACCAACATCTAATTCTCTTCTCAATTTTTTGAAGTATCCAGTTCCAGTCTGTCACTCTATGATTATTTTCCTTGAGATAGTATCCAAGATACTTCATCCCTTCCTCAAAATTTAAAAATTGTACATTAAAAACTGACCTCATTTTACATGCTAACTCCGGGTCAATGTTTTGAGCTAGGAAACAAGACTTGTGACAATTAATGATCATACAAGATGCTTTACATAAATTCCCTAATAGAGAGTGAAAGTAATACCATTCTTCATAATTTGCATCTCCCAGGATGAGGACATCATCAACAAATAACAGATGTGATATAAAAGTCGCAACAAGTACCTTTATGCATTTGAAATATCCATTTTCAACTACCTTTTTCATCTTTCTACTAAGGCATTCAATAACAAGAAGGAACAATAGTGTTGAAAGAGGACACCCCTGACGAAACCCTTGGTGGATTTTAAAAAACGAAGTAGGAGAGTCGTTTACCAACACTACCATACTAACATTAGTAACACATGCCATAATCCATTGAGATACTTCCCACTTAAGCCCTATCTAGATGAGCAGTAAAAGAAGAAATTGCCAACTAACATTATCATATGCCTTTTTTAAATCCAACTTAAGGATGATAGAACTTAGTTTCTTAGTTTTAACTGTGTGGAAGCATTCCTGGCTAATCCTACAGTATCAAAAATCAATCTATCCTTTAGAAAGCCAAACTGTTCTTGAGATATACATGAGGCCAACTTGTCCTTAATGCAATTTGCAATTATCTTGGAGATCAATTTGTAAGCAAAGTTACATAAGGCAATGGGCCTGAACTCATTAAAAGAGGAAGGTTTTCTCACCTTTGGAATAAGAGCGAAAAAAGTAGCATGGAGTGCACTTGAAATGAAACCCGATACTCTGGATTCTTCAATGGCCCGTAGAAGGTCCTTTCCTGTGATGTCAAAGAAGGAACGAAAGAGCTCTTGAGTTCACCCATCTGGGCCAGGGCTCTTCTCTTTTGGAATTTTGTTAGCAATAAACTCTACTTCTTCAATGGAGACCAGTTTCCCTATCTCATCACTCTCCGCATTAGAGAAAATTCAAGGTACATATTTTAATATGTGTATCTGGTTTCTCATGTCTTCCATCTCGAGAGCACTATATTTTTCCTGGAAATATTTATAGGCAAACTCCTTTATCTCCGATTCACTGGATAGAACCTTTCCATCATCATTGGAATTGTCCCATATTGTATTATGGTTCCTCCTTTGTGTGGCATATTTATGGAAAAAAACGGTGTTCTTATCCCTATTCTTCAACTAGAGAGCTCGACTCCTAAGCCTCCACGTTGATTCCTCAATAGCTAGAATATTTTCTTTCCTAGTCTTGAGGGCTCTCAAATGGTTAAGCTCCTCCTGCTTGAATACTTGTGATGGACGACTTTCAAAGAGCGCATATAGTTTAGCTTCAATATGGGATTTTTTCGACTGTAGCTGTTGTTTTTTTCTTTTTCTACCATTTAATCACTGTTTTCTTTAAAAAAATTATTTTTTCACACAACAGGGTACATCCTGAATTGTCCATCTATTGTGCCATTGAAGCCCATGTCGACTTGATTAGTGAGTTAAAATACGGATCTAATATCTAGGAACTATTGAATTTGAAAGGAGCACAGTGCTTTCACCGAGAGAAGTCTATTTGCAGACAAATCAGGTTATGGTATGAAATTGTGGAATTAATAGTCCAGGGCCTAAATAAACAGTGGCTGGTGATAAGGTTCCCGTTCAGAATAAATCTATCCAAACGTTTGGAAATGCCCGCCTCTCCCGTCTTTCCATTACGCCACGTTGGGGACAAATGGGTAGGGGGTAAATCCACTAGGCCAACATCCTGTAGCATATTGAAAAAATAATTAGACAAAGGATCAGCTCTTGTCGAGCTACCCCACACCTCTTGGGAAGATAGAGTAAAATTGAAATTGCCTCCTACAATAAGGCCCCATTCTGTAATAAGACTGGAATCAATGATTGGTTTCCAGAAGCTTTCCATTTCCTTATACGGTGCATAGCAATTTAGTAATTTGACTTTCACTGCAGAATGTTTGAATCTACCCTCCAGAAAGATACCTGCAAAGGTGCCACATGCATTGAGCTTAGCTATGGTAGGATTCCACCCAACAAGTAGGTCGCTCGATCTGTCATTAGGGTCCATGGCCACACAATTCCATGAGGGGAGACACTTAAGAAAGAGTCTCTTAGGCTTGTCTGACTCCACAAGAGTTTCTTATAGAAAAACAGCATCAAGAGAGGTTTGATACATTAATAAATTTAGGGAGGCGAGCTTAGTGGGTCCTCCAAGCCCACGTACATTAAAAGAGATAATAATCATGGGTTAAGATCAGAAATCAACAAGCCTGATCTAAGGGATGAGGGCGATGGAAGCTCAATTAGATCAACCATGGAATTTTGAACTGTATGTGGGGAGATGGAGGGAGCCATGTGGTAAGGGGTCAGACCTCCTTCAATATCTCCAGGAGGCTTCTTGGGATGAAGAGGGCATGGTTTCTTCCAGAGGGTGACATTTTATCTGGGGTTTGGAGTAGGGTCCAAAGAGGAGGCATTGGTGACTAAAAGGGCCATGGGGGAGAGGATTTCAAAAATCTTGGTATTCTATAGCGGGAGGGGAACTTGCATAGGAGAAGGTGCATTAACATAGGGATCATAGAGAAGACTAGGATCTACCCTTCATTCAAATACAAAGGGTTCAGAATAGGTAACTCACAAGGAGGAGCAGGATCTGGTGAGCCTAAAATGGGAGGCCCATTTGTCAACACCGAAGGAAGATTTTTTTCCGGCTCATCAAGGGGAAGAGGAATAATCAAAGGGGGGGATATTGGGGATTATGTTTTGTCCTACACTAGTGGGGTGACTCGGGCGACATTCTGGATCATTGAATTTCCTCATGAGGATTTCCCAGAAATCGTCAAATATTTCAAGTACCCACTCCTCATTGGCATGTAAATAATGAACTTCATCTACAGATAATTTAGAAGAGAAATTGGGGGGGATAAGTCTCATCTTACCTAGAAAAGAGTTTAACCAGCGAGTGGTGGTCGTGAAGGAGAAACCTGGTGTGCAGAATCCATGACAGTCATATGAGAGTGGCCGAGCCTTAAATCATATGTACAATTTGCCTTCAAATGACCAAGCTGACCACAAATATGAGAGCAAAAGGATTCCTTCCAGTAATCAATTGGTTGGCCCATCACATGATCTCCTATGACAATTTCGATAGTTTCAGGCAACCCCTTATAAATGTCGAACTCCACCAATACCCAGGTCATCTGCTTGTTGCACCACCTCAAAGAATCAGGGTCGAAGAAAATATACTTACCAACAAAATCGGCAATGGCTTCAAAGCTGGCCGCTGAGAAGAAATCTATTGGAAAGTCTGGGAGCAGCATCCACTCCTGTGTGAGAAGACTTCAGAATGTGGGTTGAAGCCTGGATACCACCTCTTGAGAATTAAGATGCCATGGCCTAAAATCCAAGGAGAATCTAGGATGCGCAGGAGATCCTCCTCGGCTACGAAGTGAAACACCAACCACTGGTTGGATAAGATGCAGAATCTAGGACAATATCCATCGGCAACGACACTATTCGGCGACACACTTATCCATATGGTAGATTGTCTGTTTTTCCCTTTAGCTTAGGCCCAAACAAACGGGTCCATACGATGTGAAGAAAAGAGAATATTTTAGGTCGCCGGATACAGTACCCTATCCTCCATTCACATTCACATGTTTCCACTCATAACGTGTTAGCAACTAAATAATTAAATCAAGATATCCCGTGCCCATGGGTGTTGACGAAATGTACCATGAATGCCAAATCCAATGTATATTTATCCTCTTTCTAGATGTTCGACTTCGACTTGACTTCTCCGACCTGACGCCTTTGCTTAGAATGTCTTTCTCGCAAGATTTGCACGATCTTTCGATCTTTGATGATTGTGGCATTTCAACTATCTTCAAATATTTTAAAAAGACCAAGTCTAAGTATACTTTCTTATTCTTTAATCTTTGTTTACTGGCCTATCAAGAGGGTTAAAATTTGCTATTCCTCCTGACTCGACTCAACAATAAGAGAAAGGAGGGAAACTTCTGGCTGAGGTACGAACCCAATATCACGTGGCTTTGCATTCTGCGAGAGAGAAATTAGGTCTGTTGTTAAATCTGCCTACACCTCCTCCTTCATGGCGGAGTCGAATCTAGATCTAGCAGCCGGAGATGATGATCAGGGAGAGGGGAACAGAGGGCAAGAAGTCACATCGTTTAATACTAGCCGCCATAACCACGATCTTTTGCAGGTTGAGACCCTTCTAAATACACATGCAGCGGATGCAAAGAACGCAGAGCCAACATCAGTTACCAGTGTCCATCCTGCGAGAAATTAATTCTGCATGAGGCCTGCGCTACTCTTCGTGATACTTACCCACACCCATTTCTGCACAATGTGAACCTTGCATTTCGTTCCGCAACAACTATCATGCATCACTATAACGCATGTCGAGATCTGATGAAAGGTTATGTGTTCGATACTAAAAATTGTAAGTTAAGGTTTCATTCCTTGTGTACTGTGCTACCTAGTATGCTCACCTTCAGTGGGCACGCAGATCACATATTCATATTTGAGCAAGCTAATCCAAATGGAAGAGATTACACTTGTGCTTCCTGTAATGGTTTCATTAAAAAACATGGATATATATATCGGTGTGAGCAACTGGCGTGTAAGTTTTACTTGGATCTGAGTTGTGCTAAAATAGGATTTTTGGGACTCTCAAACTATGGTTTTCGGAGAAGTCGCGAAAGATATCGTGATGCACCAGTGAAAGATGTTTCTAAGTTATTATCGAAGGCAGTAATCTGATCCCTATGTGGCCAATCACCATGCTGAGGAAATGATTAATAGTTTTCTTTTAATGGCCATGAGAAATCTCTGACATGGGCATCAATCTTAGTGTCTTGTTGGCTTCAGACTCTGAATATGTATATATCATCTTGTTACATCTTCTTCGCTTTTCAAAGATAATATTTTCACCTGGGGTTTTAATCATGTGTTTTCTAGTCTGCAAATGCTAAAAAGAATGAGATTAAATTTGAATAATATAACCTTTTTATTGACGATTCTCAAAAGAGAAAGAAATGTTTTATAAGTTTTTTTTTTTTTTTTTAATAAGGAAAATACTTCTAAATATAATAACAATACTTAAAAATCAAAATGACATAACCTTTTCAAAAGAAAAACTTATCTAATGAGTTTTATTCGAAAAAATCCTAACCTTCTCAAAAACAAAACTTATTTAATGAGTTTTATTCAAAACAAAATCCTAACTTCTTAAATTAATAGATTTTCTCTTATGTTAAAGTAGGGAGGTTAGAATAGGACTCTAACCCCTCCTCTCAAAAACAGTATTGTTTTAAGATAGGAGATGAGGAAATTGCCATAAAATTGATGAGACATGTGGCATCTTTGAAGTGCATGTCCTTTCATGAATGAAGACTTCTGATACAGTGAGTTGGCATACTTGGAGTTCTTTGGTAATCAATACAACTTTCTATAGTCAAATGGAGATGCCTTCATGAAGTTCTAGAGGGGTAGTTTGAACATGGCATTTCAGCCCACAAGCTTTTTCCAAAAGTACACATGAAAGGCTGGATGAATCTAAGTGGGAAGGGAAAACCAATCTGTGTTCAACTTGTACAATGTGCTAGAGAACCTGAGCTGCATGCTTTTAAGTAGTATCTAGTATAGGAGGGCCTTATCCCACCTTCCTTTCTTTCAGCAGGGTGCTTCCCAATAGAGCAACATGCCACCACTTTTTCCCCCTCAAGGTTGGAGGGTAGTTGCTCTTACCACCCCCTTCCTCAGCCTTGGTTCGTTGGGTTGCGAGATAAAATGGCCACTTTTCTTTAGATAAAACGCACAAAATAGACCCAATCAATCTAGCGTCTTCGGCTCAAATTCAATAAATAATTATCAACAATTTCGTTCAATTCTATAGATTGCATGAGACCCATTTTTACACCCTTCCCATTTTTCATGGTTGGATAAGAGGTAGCTATTTATCATAGTTGGATAAGAGCTAGCTAAGGAAAAGGTATATGTATAAATTCATCTATTCATGTCTACCTATCCACCTATTTGTATTTTCTATAGATTGCTCAAACTAATACCCGAGAAAAAAGAACATTAGTTCTTCAAACTAAAACATTTGAGTAATTATGAGGGAATTGCTCAAACTAACACATAAATAGAAAAATAATTATATTTATGTAGAGGATCCATGTTAGGGAAGCAAGTGAGTTATAATTACCTAATTTACAGGTCATAAACTATCAAAGAATTTGAATCCTTAATTATGACATAGATGCCATGGGTGAAGAAAAAATAGAAAAGTTAGAAGGCCTACATGCCATCAATTGGACAATAAATGAGTTCAACTTATGCAATTGGGAGAGAAGGGAATTCAAATGGATGATTAGAAGGAAGATAAGCTCACTCCTATGATGGATTCACTGCATTGAGAATTGGATAAGGAAGAAGCATTAGAAAAAATACAGGAATTTGTCCAACATCATAGGGAAGTAAGACATCCTTCCATTACTACCATAGAATCTTTCTTACCTACACATTGAATACATGATGCTTCAATGTGGGTGAGATGAAACATTGATGCATCTATTCTGGTTTTTTCCTTTGGCCAAGATTGCATGGGATTAAGTGGATTCCCTTTGCCAATCATGCCTTCCAATGTTCATTTCATGGAAGATCATTCTCTTGGGCGATATGTTTTAATGAGATATTGAATTTCACTCTGCCCAGATGTTTTTATGGTCTAAAATTCTTTATTTCATATGGCAGAAGAAAAATGATGTTTTATTCAATAAGCTTGGACCATCTCGTACCTTCTCTTGTTATGACAATGCACTAATACATGCCAATTTACCATTGTAGATTACTGCATAGACTTGGAAAATTCAAATGGAAACAAACCACCTACAACGACTTTTGTAGTTCTAGGAGACTCCATGCATGATGAGTCGGGAGCCACCTAGGGCCCCCTTGATCCAGGTGGATATCGGTGGGCACCCACCTTTTTCGACTGGCTCAAAATAGTTTTCTGGCAATTTTGACAATTTACTATTTTTAGCAGGTTTTAACTTCCGGGGCCATTTTGAGGGCCTAAATGAAGGTTTTTTGGGATCGAGGTTCTCAATGATAGTTGAAGGCATATTGATCCCCCAAAATGAATCTCCTCGATGATACCTTTCCAATGAGCTATCATACACCTAAAACGGAGATCGTATGCAAAAGTTACGACTCTGGGAAGTTGATGTACTAACTTACCCAAACGGGGCCCACATGACTTTTGCCGCTTCATCTCCTAAGGTTAGGTTTTTAGATGTCTAGGGTTTTTGACATTCCTGTTTATTGTAAAAAGGCCTTTAGAGCCTCATTGTAATCATCTTCTTGAAAATGCGAGTAGCCGTCACATCTCTTCTCAGAGATAAGCTACCACCATTCTAGCGAGTTTTTCACTCTGTATTTTTACAGTCTTTGTACATTTCTTTCATTAATAGAAATCATGTATTATTGTATCTCTGTGTTTATGATTGCATCTCTGATATATTTCTGTTATATTATTTGATATACGTGATATCTCTGTGCATTTCTTTATTATATCTCCGCTCTCATTTCATGCCGAAAATAATCCGGATCACCCCTAGCCCACATTAGCTCAGTCATAATGGAGCGATCAACAATTTGTTGGTACAATGATTTAAGCATAGATGATTTTAGGGGCTAAATTTCGCAAATGGGTTATTTTTCCATGTTTTTTCCCATAAAAAGATTCGCCAATTTCCATTTTTTCAAAAAGAGATTCACCCAAATTCCATAGAATAAAATTATTTTATCTTAAAAATCGCCAAAATGTTATAGAAATTATATAAAAACCTTAGAAATTTGAATTCTTTTACAAAACTATCGCCAAACATTTTATATTTTGCATATTAAGGACTAGTAAGATTAGCCTATGTTTCTACATTTTAATATAATTTTCCATCCTTAAAATCATCCTTGGGTTTAAGTGAGGCAAGGATGAGGCTGCATCTTGCCTCCTACTCTTGGCATGCAAGGAAAGCAATTTTCAACCATGGCATTTGCTACCTTGGAAGATCCAAAGAATCTTGAGGTTGCAAATGGTTGGGATCCCTCGACAGAAGATCCCCCTGTTATGATGGGCAAAATCCTTTCCCTATAAGACTAATGATGATCCCCCTCTTGATGCATAGATTCATGTTTAGTATTTTATGTATTAGGGTTGAGGCCATGTGGCACTTTGGACATGTTTATTTTTTATTGTCACAGTTTTTCATTCTTAGGTGTTTTGTCTTAAGGCAATGTGGCTTTTGGGTTTTCTTTCTTTTTCCTAGTGTTAGTTGTGGTTGGTTGCATATCGCACTTTTTTTTATATTAAAGGGATGTAATATTCTCTTATTAATAGCCAAAGGAAGTTTTAGAGTGAAATAAACTCGATGAGGACAAATAAAACTCAACCAAGAGACATCAATAAAACATGGACGGAGGAAACAAAGTGAAAGACAAACATATAAACCTCGATGAGTAAAAGCTTTATGTCAAACAAAGAAAAGTATTCTTTGTTGAGCAAAGAAATGAGTCTAGGTACCGAAAAAAAGGCATCCCCAATTGGCTTCACCAATGTGACACATAAAACATTCAAAAGTTAACACATGGTAGTTAATCTCACACAAAGAAAGATAACATCAAGCATAATATAAAAGGGTGACCCAAAATTGAAACACGACAACAACTGAAAAGAAGCTACATGTATACATTGAAAGCTACAACCAATATTATTCTTCTAAAAATCATTGTGTATTACACACCTTTTAACTATAAATTAATCTATACACAATTTTTAAGGCCATGTTCTTTATGGAGAATTTCAAAGCTTAGTATTGCAACCATGAAATTTGTTGACCTGAAAAAAAAACATATCTAGTTCATATTATTAATCTGAACTTACAACCATCATTATTCTAATCACGACAAATCCACTTTCAAATATATGCTATTTATTTATACTAAGGGATGAAGAATTATAATTGTTTTTAAATATATATATATATTAATTTGTTACCGCAAATAACCTTGTTAAAAGTGATTAATCTAACTCTCAGAGTAAATCAAGTGATTTTAAAGTAGAAAAATGATTGTGGGATGAGATTTATTTACTCCATCGAAGAACAATAAAGACACGCTTACTAACAAAATTATAGCCATTCAAAACGACAAAATGCAATTGTCAAGAGGGTTATTCCCCATCCAACACAAATCAATAAAGATGGGCCCTTGACTAATAAAGCTATGCTGCCCATTCTTGACAATGAGGTGGAGCGAGCATAAGAGTCAAGCATGCCGTGTTGAAGATTATACACAAACCATTCAGAGGAAAAGGAAAGAAGAAGAAACCGTGGATTTCTCATGGGAAGACGCCGACAAAATAACGCAGAAAGCGAGATTTCCCATTGGAAGCTGCCGGGAAAATAAGGCAGAAAGCAACAACCATTAACTTTTTTTTATCCACGAAAACGAACAAAAAGTAGATAGAGCAAACTCCACAAAACCTAACCACGAAAATTCCAAGTAGGAAAGACGAGGCACCCATGTCTTCTCCCACGAGTTCCTTTATTTCGTTTTCGTTAGTAGAAAAAGGCTTTGGGTTTTATGGTTAGGGGTCAGCCATGAGATAACATCTATGTTTATTTTCATGAGTATCTTTATCATATAAGTGGTCGAATGCTTGCTGCGATACAAATAATTCCACTTAAGTTGGGTTGGGAGTCTTTTCGTTGTGGAATGGTCTTTGGTTGAGATTGGGTACACATGGTTGTTTAAAACGATAGGAGAATATTGATTAAATTATGAAAAAAATTGGGTCTTTAGGTCTACTCATGGTTGTTATGGTATGAATGCTCTAATTGATATGCCCTATTTCTTGTATTGAAGAAGATGATATCAAGTCTCTTCAATGAATAGTAGTCAATGATGGTTGTCCTTACTACCAATTGACAACTAAGTTATGATAGGTTTTGCCACTTTGGGAAAAAAATGATTGTAGTTTATAAAAAAAGACAAATATCTACCTTTTGCATCAAATGGATAAAATCGATATGAGAGTGCACAAGAGACTAGATAGTTGATGATGGAGTCGCAAGAGGAATTGGTGGACTATTCCGTATACCCTTTGGAAGGACATTAGATCTTTTCGAGGGTTCTTTTTCTAGTCTAATCTTATAGGACTTGGACATAGTGTGTGAATGAGGGTGGAAGAAATGTGAGGATTCAATTTTAGGTTTTGGATCTCAAGTTTTTTCTCATGATGATGATCATTGCAATAAGAAGGATCTTTTGTTTGGGACTATACTGGTTGTCAGCATTGGTAAAGGGCTAGTAAAATCCCAAGGAAACAAATCTTTCGAAAAGATTACTGGCAAGATGGGAGTTTCCTTCAAATCAAATGGGATTTTGGTTGAGTCTTTGTATAGGTCTAGTTCTGAAGATGAGGCATTGAAGTCCAGCATAAGTGTAATAAAGGAGTTTTTGGTGCCTAATACTGTCAAGTCCTTCATTAATTCAAGGGAGGAGAGAGATAAGGTGAATGTTAAAGTGGGGGGAGGGGCAAGAGGAAGGAAATCGATGTTGTGGAACAAGAAGGATAGGAATGCAATATTGTCTTGGACAACAAGGGCATCAATAGGCATGAATTTTAAAGTAGTGGGGGTAGGAAGAAGGCCATCGATGTTATGGAATAAAAATGATAGGAAGGTATAGGAGTGCAGGGCAACATATGAGTTTCCTTCAAATCAAATGGGATTTTGGTTGAGTCTTTGTCTAGGTCTAGTTATGAAGATGTTGTATTGAAGTTTGGAAAATCTGTAGTAGAGGATATTTTGGTGCTTAATGTTGTCAATTCCTTCATTAATTCAAGGGAGGAGTGTGATAAGGTAAATGTTAAAGTAAGGGGGGGAGAAGGTCATTGATGTCATGGAACAATAAGGATAGGAAGGTATAAGGGTGTAGTCTGATATTGGAAAACAGGAGAGTCAATAGGCATGAATGTTAAAGTAGGGGGGGCAAGAAGAAAACCATCAATGCTATGGAACAAGAAGGATAGGAAGCTATAGGGCTGAATTCTTGTCTTGGAAAAGAAGTGGAGACATAGGAGTTTTTGAAAAATCGGATGGGATTTTGGTTGAGTTTGTGTCTAGGTTTGATTCCAAAGACAAGGTATTGAAGTATGGCACAAGTGTAAAAAAATAGTTTTTGGTGCTTAATGTTGTCAATTCCTTCGTTAATTCAAGGGAGGAGCGTGATAAGGTAAATGTTAAAGTTGAGTGGGGGAGAAGGCCAACAATATTAAGGAACAAGATGGATATGAAGATATAGGTGTGCAATCTCATCAAGAAAAAGACGCATCAAGTCAAACTAGTACTAGGGGAGAATATTCCCATGTACCATGTGGTGGAACTTGCAAGACATGCATTGATAGGTTGTTTCTTTGATAGAAGGGATGCCCAAAAAAATCCTAAGATATCAATGATTGAATGATTAAGGGGCCAAATGCCTTTATATCTAAAGAGTCGTTGAGTCAACCCTCCAAAAAAAAATTCACAATGTATCAATAATTTGAAAAATTGGACACTTTATTAATTGTGTGGCCAAATACCTTTATATCAAATCCCTCCAAAAAAAATTCATAATTATCAATAATTTGGAATGTCAATGTTTTAGCTTTTGACATTGAGGTGGAAAATGGAGAAAGAGTAAAAATTGAATCATAAATTTGTGAGTTGACTTTAAGACTTAGATTTAAACTATATTTATTAATTATTTTTTAAATATCATCATTGATACACATCATTAAATTATTAAAAATTAAAATATATTACAAATTAGATTAAATTAAATGAAATCTAAAATATGAATATGAATGTCTTATATATTAAATGTATAAAGTATTATCTCAAATTATAGTAAATTATTTTACACAATAATATCTCTAATCTATACAACAAACTATATTGAACTTTAGATTTGATGAAAGCCTATGAGAACCTAAGACGCCCAAAATAATTCAAGAATTTACATTAGATTATGCTTTTCCACGTCTCTCGCATAGGACAATACTTTATATTAGAAAGTTTGTTTGCTATAATATTTTTAGATGTTACATGTGTGACTAAAGTTCCACCAAAGTAGTCGTCTTTATCCATATGCTACGTACTAAAATAAAATAAAAAATTATTTAGGTTTCGGTTATTTACAGAGTTTTATTTAGGTCATTGCGTAACTTGTCCTGCAATACTCAATGAGTGAACAAGGCCTAAGAATCGTTTAGCTTCAGCCTTCACCCATTAAAACCTATAGGCATACGTACCAATTACATTCAATGTGACAAAACCATCCATTCAAATTTTATCATTCTAAGAAGGATTGGATTTTATATGACTACGATTCAGGATGCCGTGTTGACTACGATGCAGTGGAGAGACGTAGCAGCCGCCATCGGAAAATAAGACGCACACGCCGATACCCATTTCGTTTGTTCACGTTCAAGGACTTTTTTTGTTATATCAGTATGCGATTCATGCTTGCAGCTGGGATAGCAGCAATCCTTTTGTTGAGATTAGGCAGACACGGGATTGTTCGAAACGATAGGAGAGCACTGATTAAGCCATGACAATATTTAGGTGTTTGGGCCTGGTATTGATTCTCCAACTGATATGCCCTGTTTCCTCCCAGCCCAGTGTTGCAGAAAATGATATACGGTGTCTTCAAACTACTTACAGTAAATTGAAGGACCCTCAAGGTAACCTCTACACCTGGAACTTCGATAAAACTACCAAGGGGTTTATTTGCAATTTTCGGGGAATTACTTGTTGGCACGACGATGATAACCAAGTGCTGTCAATTTCGCTTCAAGAGATGGGGCTTCAGGGTGAGTTTCCATCTGGAGTAAAGTACTGTGGGAGTATGACGAGCTTGACTCTCTCTCAAAATAGTCTTACGGGGACCATTCCCAAGGAGCTCTGCCAATGGCTTCCTTATCTGGTAACCATTGATCTCTCCCAGAACGAGTTTACAGGATCTATTCCTGCCGAGCTTCATAATTGCACATATCTCAATGTCCTCCGCCTGAATGGCAATAGACTTACCGGGGAAATTCCATGGCAATTGTCAAGTCTCGAGAGACTGAAGGACTTGAATGTAGCAAACAACGACCTTACTGGATATATACCTTCATTAACCCACAACATGAGCGCCTCTAGTTTTGAGAATAACCGTGGGCTATGTGGGTTTCCCCTTTCAAAAACATGCCCAGCATCGGTCAATCCCATGGTTGTCGCGGCTTTTCTCCTCTTTGGCATGGTGTTAATTGTCTGGATATTACTGGGTATTTGGTGGATGATTTCTAAAGCAAAAAGCAGAAGATCTGTTAAAATCCCACTGCCAACATCCAAAGTACCCAACGATTTGCAGAAATATGTACGATCTCAGAGATCTGTTAATGTTTGCTCGTTCGAGGAGCCCATCAGAAAGTTCAGATTGACCGATCTGCTGGCTGCCACTGACAACTTTAGCGAAGACAATATTATTCTGTGTGGAAGCACAGGTATACTCTACAAAGCAAAGCTGCCCGATCTGTCTTTGTTGGCAGTAAAAAGACTTCGGCCATGTTCACAGACAGAAAAGGATTTCAAGTGCGAGATGAAGGCATTAGCTCACCTGAGGCACCGAAATCTTGTTCCTCTTCTGGGCTACTGCATTGCAGACGAAGAGAGGGTGTTGCTGTACAAATACATGGCCAAGGGAACACTCCTCAACTGCCTCCATGGCCTTCATGGCGAACAAAATACGCTCGACTTGGCGACGAGGATCAAGATCTGCATGGGCACGGCGAGAGGAATAGTTGTTGAGAGAATCTCTCAACAATCTCTAATAAATTTTAAACCAACTCTCTAAACTCACCAATGCATTAATGGAAGCATTATTTTTAACAACTCTATTAATGTTTACATTACCAAAAATTTGAAATACAAATTACAATATAAATATTGGTCTCATTTTTATTTTTTTAGTCTGGCTGGTCTTCATTAGCAACTCTACCCACTCTGCAATCTCTCAGTTTTCACTCTTTTCTTCTCCACACTTTTGAGCTACCACTTGATCCATTTAAAGTACAACTGCTTCAAACCATCATTGACGTACTTGTAGAACTGGCACTTCTTGACCTCCCAAAGGACAATCTCGATATTGAATCATCCGATGGATACTATCCACTACCATCTTTAAAATCCCCCCGAAGAGCAAATTTGGACAAATTGATCTGGATACTGAATATATTCAGTAGTCAATCATACAACGAACCTTCTTTAAACACATCTACAACAATATACACAAGGATAAACATGTAACTAATGCTCTTGAAGCACCTAAGGACAACAAGAACCCTATAAATAGTTGTTGAGAGAATCTCTCAACAATCTCTAAAAAATCTTAAACCAACTCTCTAAACTCACCAATGCATTAATGGAAGCATTATTTCTAACAGTAAATCTTAGCAGGAAATATGGAAGCATTATTTCTAACAGTAAATCTTAGCAGGAAATAGTTTGTAGCTAAACATTATATAACCTAGGAAAAAAGTATGTTGAATGGGTGTCAACTTAGGCCAAATCCAACAACAACAGAATATCAGAGATACAGTCAGAACTGAACACAGAATTTGAATAA
The DNA here is from genome assembly GCA_000966675.3 of Picea glauca. NCBI lineage: Eukaryota > Viridiplantae > Streptophyta > Pinopsida > Pinales > Pinaceae > Picea > Picea glauca. Next base: position 93,736 of record JZKD02S1736982.1, on the reverse strand, counting down.
AGAGAGAAATTGGATTGCTATGATTTGGAGAAATTGTCAGCTTCATAGAGAGAAAGATGATTTGTTTTTCTTAAATACTGTTAAGGAAAAAGATTGGCAATAGTGTGGAAAATGCAGATGCTGTCACATGATTTGCAAGTTAGTAAACTAGTAAAATGTATTTTGAACAAAAAAATATAATAAGAATGCCAATGGTGTGGAAAATGCTGACAACAAAACATTTAGAAGTTGTCACGCGATTTGCAAGTTATTAAATTAGTGAAATGTATTTTTGTTCAATAAATATAATTTAGGAGGGATGTTGTGATTTATATTTTGATAAATACAATTGTTTAAAATTGAAAAATAGTGGTCCTCATAGTATCTTAATAGTATCTTACCTTAGTATCTTACCTTATTTGTTCTAGACAAAGATGCCATTCTTTGGATAATGTTGGATAAGGTTGTTGCAACTGTTAACAGATTCCACAGATTTTAGCCATCCACGTTCAACTTTGTAAAATGCACTACATGTTACTAGCTATGGTTTTAACTTCATATCCCAAAATGCACTACATGTTACCAACTACGGTTTTAACTTCATATGTACAACTATGGAGTACATCAAAAGTTTCAATTTAATAAGACTCGATACCTTATTTTCATAAAATCATAACTAAAAAATGTTTAATATGACTCAATACCTTATTGTCATAAGGTCATAATAAAAAAATGCATTTTATGCATTAGCATAAGATAACTAAACTATGGGATGCATCAAAGTTACAAAAATACAATAATTCATTGTTTTCAGGATTAGTTTAAAACTTGAAACAAACACTAGAAGCATAAAAACCTTCAAACTACACTTGAAACAAACACTGGAAGCATACAAACCTTCAAACTACACCAACTCACTGGACCTTTTCTTTCATGAATACAATAGGAAAACACTCCATGCATGAAACCCTGTTACAACTCCTATTACAACTCATTAACTTTTGACCAATTTTCAAAAAGAAAAAGAAAGATTATATTCATCGGACCTTCAAAGTGAGTCATGTTTATGCATGAATCATCCAAAAAGAAGGATTATTTCCACCAAGACCTTCAAATTGCAATAACCCAATACTGAAAAAAGGATTATTTCTGTGAGGGCCTTTGAATTACAATAACCCAATACTGAACACTGGTAAAGAAATGAATTACATGCACTTAAACATTCCAATCACAACAACCTAATCATTTGCATTTTAAGAAATCTGTTTACAAAGCATTGTATGCTTCAATAGCCTTAGATTAGATTTCCACAACCGAATGCATATATATAATTTTAATACAAAACTATTTGATCATCACCTTGTCAAAAGTCATATCTTGGGTTGCTCCTTGTAGTTATTCCTCTATACAGGAAAAAATTGTAGCTAACTCGGATAAGAAAAATCCAAAAGAAAGAAAGAAAAGAGCCAATGTGGGTGGTTTCGGAAAAAATTGACAACACTTCTCGAATAGTTGTCCGACGATACTGACATGAGTGGTTGAAATGCAGTGACTTAAAAGAACATACAAGACCAAATGGAAATTACTAACAACCACACACACTATCATGATATTGTCCTTTTGCACGGAGGGATGGTGCTCGGTTTACGGAGATGGTACTCAGTTTATCAAGCAACGTTCACAATTTCAGCATGGTAATATTTCAACATCTTATTTTTTTCTATATTTTAAATCACTAAAAGATGATAGAATTACTCATTAACATTACATGTACTTGCAATACAACCCATTAATTTTGTTGTTACATGTCCACACATTTATTTCCTTACTGTGTTTAATATTAAGCTCAATCACTTTTAAAGTTATTATTTCTTAATCACAATGTTAGTATTTTTAAATATTAACATTATTGGCACCAAACTTTAAAGTTATTTGCCTCTTATTATTTGCACCAAACATCGAAGGAGTTTTTGAGGGGTGGTTCTTATCCATCATGTTGTTTAATTCGTGGTCACATATTTGTGATTGTTGTAGGTGGGCATGCAACTTCAAGGCTTTAGATTTGGAGTTACATTATCATTGCAAATATTTTATGAGAAGTGGTATGAAGATGGACCTTTTAAAGCATTCATTTTTCATTTACAAATAAACTCTCACGGTCTTTAAACAATGTAACTACCTCAATTCACTTCGGTGATTCCTTTCCCCTGCTTCATGTATATGCTAGTTTTATTTTTATTTTTATTTTTAACTGTTTGTTTTAATATTAGATGAATAATATTTGATTTTGGATATTAATTTTAATGTGAACCTTGCATTTCATTCCACAACGACTATCACGCATCGTTGTAGCGCATGTCGCGATATGATGAAAGGTTATGTGTTCAAAACTGAAAACTATAAGCTAAGGCTTCATTCCTTCTGTACTGCGCTGCCTAGTATGCTCACCTTCAGTGGGAACACAGATAATAGATTCATATTTGAGCAGGCTAATCCAAAGGGAAGAGATTACATGTGTGTTGCATGTAATGATTTCATAAAAAAAGATGGATATATATATCGGTGCGAGAAACTGGCGTGTAATATTTACTTGGATCTGAGTTGCGCTAAAATAGGCTTTTTGGGACTCTCAAACTATGGTTTTCAAAGAATTGCACCCATAAGTCGCGGAAGGTATCATGCTGCACCAATGAAAGTTGTTTCTAAGTTATTATCGAAGGAAATAATCTGATCCCTATGTGGCCAATGGCATTGGACAATCACCATGCTGAGGAAATGATTAATAGTTTTATTTTAATCTCCATGAGAAATCTCTGACATGGTCATCAATATTAGTTGATATTCAATTGAATCAAAGGAAAATTTTCATTGCATATAGGTTAGAATCCATTGCAACCATTCCTCACAATCAATTGACTATCCAAGTTATACCCAATTCACTGTGTCTTGTTGATTATTTAAAGCTTCAGATTCTGAATATGTATATATCATCTTCTTACATCTTCGTAGCTTGTTAAAAATAATATTTTCACCGGGGATTTTCTGTTCTTGAATCATGTATTTTCTCGTCTACAAATGTTAAAGAGAATGAGATTAAATTTGAATAATATAACCTTTTTATTGATGATTCTTAAAAGAGAAAGAATTTTTTTATAATCTTTTGTTAGGGAAAATTTGGTATTAGTAGAGTTCCAAATACAATAACAACATTTAAAAAACAAAATGGCATAACCTTCTCAAAACCAAAATCTTATCTAATGAGTTTTCTTCAAAAAATCTTAACTTCCTAAATTAATAAATTGATTCTTAAGTATGTTAAAGTAAAGAGGTTAGAATAGGACTCTAATATGCCCTCTCCTTTCAAAAGCAGTATTTTTTCAAGATTCAAAATGGGGAAATTGCCATAAAATTAAATTCGTGTTGGTTCTCATGTGGTATATTTGAACTCCATGCCCTTCTATGAATGAAGACTTCTCATGTGGTATCTTTGAACTTCATGTCCTTTTATGAATGAAGACTTCCCAAACAATGAGTTAGAATACTTGGAGTTCTTTGGTGATCAATACTACTTGCTATAGTCAAATTGAGTCACCTTCATGAAGTTCTAGAGGGCAAGTTTGAACATGACATTTCATTCCACAAGCTTTTTCCAATAGTACACATGAAAGGATGGACAGATCTAAGTGGGCAGGGAAAACCAATATGTGGTCAACTTGTACAATGTGCTGGAAAACCTAAACTGCATGCTCTTAAGTAGTATCTGGTATAGGAGGGCCTTATCCCACCTTCCTTTCTTTCAGCAGGGTGCTACCACTTTTTCCCCCTTAAGGTTGGAGGGTAGATCGCTCTTACCACCCCCTTCCTCAGCCTTGGTTTGATGGGTTGCCTTGGTTTGCGAGATCAAATGGCCACTTTTCTTTAGACAAAACGCAGAAAATAGACTGAATCAATCTAGCATCTTGAGGTCAAATTCAATAAATAATTATTGACAATTTCATTTTGTTCTTTAGATCAACAAAAAACGTATTGTGGAAAAAATTCACGTGATTTGTTCATAATATTGTTTTGTAACAGACACAACAATAAACCAACTTGCAGAGAGAAACGACACTTACCCAATCATAACCATTGGTGCAGCTGTCACACTTGCAAGAAAACTTGGCTTGCAACACATTCTCCATATAAAAGATGGAGAGTTAGACAACAACAAGGCAATGGTACCGTTCTCCATATCCAGTTTTGTCCTTTACTTTCACAAGTCCATGTATCTCGTTTATGTTACACAACTATTGCACTATTCCATGTTGTAGCTGCACTTGTTCGACACCTATTCAAATTTGTTTTCCTCAATGGCACAACAATTGCATAAAGGGAAATTTCAACTTATTCTCTTAAAAAATATAACAAAGAAAAGGGATGTTAAAGAAAGGATCTTTCGCACAACCTAGGCAAAATTTGTAATAGAATTGTGAACAGACATAGTACATGATCTCAAGAAACTAACTAGCTTGACAATTGTTGTGTGTATACATCTACAATTTCATCCTCACTTTGCTCATACAAATTGCCTTCACCAATTTTTTGCGGCCTTTTTTTGTTGTTGTGTAGTTGTATATTATATTGTTCATTATATTAACTGTTATGCTCACGTGCCCAGATTGAGGGTGTTTTGGTTGCAACGAATGTGTACTTGAACCCCTTCGAGCCTGTATGTTCTAAATGCAACTCTCCTACTTCTGCCTCTGCTTTGATAAATGATGGTACAATTTATTGTGTATGATGCAATAAAAAATTCCCTTACATATATAGACATTTCCTCAACGCTGCCATCCAAACCGTTGACAAAACAATCGTACATTGTACAATTAGACAACCTCTATTACAATATGTTCTTCTTGGACTAGAAAAATTTCCATATGAAGTATAGCTACAAAAAAAGGAAAACAATGTCTACATGTTGCGCAACTTTCAGATCCATAGAAAATTTACCTTAAATGAGGACAATGCAATACTGCATATCGATTGAATAAATAAATAAATTTATATCAAGCATTGGGAGGAAACAAAACAATCTCATGTGTATCTGTCCATGCTACCCAATGAGGATATGAATAAAATTTTGCAGTGCCATGGAAAATTGAACAGGAAGTGCATAAGATTGTTCATTCCAGAAATGGGAAGCATGAGGACAAACCCCATACAAAGTATCCAACTTTGAATAAATCATGCCCATTGTAGTGTCCCCAAGGCCGAGCCCCAGTGTAAACTATGATCTGAAAGAGATTGTAAAGATGTGTTATAGGTTGGTGAGCCAAGTTTTGTATAAGCCAATAGGCTTATGTGTTTGATTAGGCCAGAGAGCCTAAGGGTTGAAGGCCAAGGGCCTGGATTTTGTATCTGTATATATATGCATCACATCAATAAAATAAAAACACCGCCAAGTGCAGACCAACCACGATGAATGAGTGATGGGGGACTGAGCGTCCACAGAATGGGCAAGGGATTAGGGGCTGAAAGGTGGGAAAAGGGGTTGAGTGTTGAACCTAGGGGCTAAGCCTAGGGGGCTTAGGCCTGGAATAATATTTTAATATTATTTCCAAAAAGAGCCATGTGCATATTATTTTATCCTAAGTTCCTAGTAAGGGAGGGAGCGTGCAAGGGGATGCACGCTGTGGAACACATGCAGTTCCCAGGGTGACAAGTGTCAACCCTGGGGCATGCAAATATAATCGTCGAGGTGAAACTCGTGAGGGGGCTTCTCCATTGGAACGGAACCTCTGAGCGTGGAACCTGTACGACCTCTGCCAGAATACCCTGGTTCATCTGTGAAAGTCGTAAAGCCTGTGTTTGTTCTGCAAAAATTACATGTACGCCCTCTGTTCTGAGAGCCGAGAAGATTGTGTCCGTCTGAAAAGCCAGTTCACTCTTTACCCGTTCGAAACCAGGGAGTCTGTGTAATTTCCTACGTGGATTGTTGTCACGCGTTTCCAGAACCAACACCGTGAGACCTTGCCACCATTGCTGAGCTTGTGTGAGAAGCCTGAGTCTGTATTCCTGATTGTCTGTGGTGGTCACGCAGTGCTGGTCTGCGCGTATCATACTGGCCAGAGTAAGCCTATGCTGAGCATGTGTATGACCTCTCTCCAGGTGAGGGAGGTGGTGGATGTTGGAAGAGGCAGGTTGTCAGGCCTGCGAGCAACTCTTTCCAGGTGGAAGAGTTTGCTGGGAAGTGTTTTCTTCCAGAGAGTGCCCAGCACCAGCTACGGGCTCTGAGACTTCCTGATCCGGCCTATTGCCGAGACCCAGAGGAGGGGTTAGCATCGATGGACTGTGCGTGTGAAGGTGTATACTCCCGGGTGGAACATGCATGTGGGGAATGAGGGTCTGGTAGTAGTGGGCGTAAGATGGCATATTTGGGAAGAATCCTTCCAAATATTTCTGTGATGTCTTCCCTGTAACCACAGCCTAGCCTAGGATTCCTTGCCTTGGGGGTGGAGCTTGGTCCTAGCTCGGGGGTGACCCACTGTTGAGCTGATGAACAGTGTGGTCTAGGGCTGGGAGGTTCGTGGAAGGCCTGCACTTGGTTGGTGATTTCTACAGCTGTTAAAAGATAAGTATTTGAATTATGCTTTAATCATGTTGTGTATGAACGTGATGTTTATGTATCATGTTTTCCGCTGTGTAAATGAATTACTGTTGAATGTTATGGCTTGTTTAATTGTAGCAGTAACTTATGAATTTTACTCTGAGATTTAAGTGTGTTTAATTCATTAAATGCATGTGCTTATAATTCCAGTATGAGTTATGTAAAAGTCCATGCATAGAATGGTAACTGAGAGGTTTGAAAACCTCGGTAGTGAAAAGGGTACACTACACCCATCCTTTGAATCGTCAAAATGGCTTGCTCCTCTGAACGAAACCATCATGCATTTCCAAAAATATTGGAAATTTGGTATTGTTAGAACTTGTAGTGATAGAACATAGCACCATCACAAGAAAATGTCCATAGTGATCTTACTTCATGGTAAAATAGTAATCGACAAGTTTCTTGGTGCGTATTTGGGGGTTTGGTTATAGCTGAGATACAATGTCGAATCTCCGTTAATTTTGTGTTGTCTTGTGTTTGGCAGAACTTTGTTTAGGTGCTTTCCTGCTGTAGTTCAGGGTTCTCATGGGCTCGATTATTTTCTCATGGGAACATATACCACATGTAAGAGAAAACCAATGCCACTTGTGTTTTTTTAATTTCAAATTGTTTAATGCATAGGTCGATGTGTACTGCTCTATGGACCCTTGTGGGATCTCCCTTGGTGCCTTATGTGTTCATGCGTTGCCTTGTGCCTCGAATTTCAATACATTTGGTGTTTACTTGGCTCTTGGTTGTATGCTTTGTTATGGAAAATTAATGATACATTCAAGATCTTGGCGGTTTTTCTATGATCTTAAAGAATATAGAGGACATGCTTTGCCTTTTAATATAAGATCTCTGATGCAAATGTGGTATGTGGCTTGTTTTAGCACTTTTACTTGATCGATGAACTTACCAAAATTCATCTTTAGAAATATTTTGAAATAAAAGGATATATGCTATGTGAAGTCCAATGGAACTATCATATCAACCACATAAAATTAATTTTAAAATTCGTCGTTGTTATACTTACGGTGAAGTTAATAGTACAATAATTTTACTTGAACATCCCAAAATTGATTTTCCTGTTGCTTTTTGATGCTTCTCTTATGCAAACACATCTTGGAAACTGTAAGCATGACTCGCTTTATCTATTCCTTGATTGAAGAGTCCGTTCACCTGTTTAATGCACTTCATAGTTACTGTTAAGACCATCAATGGGGATTTCTTAACACCAATTCCCGCTTCCGAAAATTTCCATCCTCTTTCTTTTCTCCCTCTGCTTTCCCTTTCTAGTTACTTAGTTTTTTTTTAGAAAATGTCTAGGTGCGCGGGTTGGCGGATTCACGTGTTTAGATTTCCACTGATGCTTTTATATCACGAGTCCGACTAACCGCTTCCCCATTACATATTCAACAACTTTTTTGGATTGCGGGTTCTCAGGTAGGTGGGCTCAACATTGCATTTCCATTGTTCTGTCGCCTGCAAACAACACCCAGACTTCCCCGATCTACAAATTGACAACCAAATTCCCCTTTCTTTTTCTCCTTTACTTTCCCTTTCTGGTTACTTAGTCATTTTTTCGAATGTCTCATGCTTTTATATACAACACCCGAAATTCCGCGATATACAAATTGACCGTCGAATTTCGTCATTGTGCCTTGTTCCATGTTACACATTTTGCAATCAAAAGTTCAGATACATACAATTTGACCATCGGACCCTCACGTCTCCTTAGTATAACTTGTGTCCCTGTTTTCAAGCCCGTCAATATGCCCTGTTTCGAATATGTCTCATCCTTTTATATCACGAGTCCGACCAACTGCTTCCCTATTGCATACTTGGCCATTATTTCCATCATCGGTTCCCAACCAGGCTTGCTCAACATTGCGCTTCCATTGTTCTGCGACCTACAAACAACACCCTAAATTTTGCGATATACAAATTGACCACCGAAATCCGTCATTGTGCCATGTTTTGTGTTACATATTTTTCAAAATTTCGAAGACATACAATTTGACCATCGACCCCTCATGTTTCCCAAGTATAACTTGTGACCCTGTTTTGAAGCCCGACCCACTGCTTTCCATACTTGACCATTTCTTGGAATCTCTTTCACGGGTTGGAGGGTTCACGAAATGTCCAATGCTTAATCATTATTCGCCATCCCCACCACCTTCACACTTCTTTATAGATATGGAATTATTAATCTTTAATGCTAATAGATCATCGTTCAGGAACTGTTAAGATTGTCATTAATGTTCGAAAGGCTAGCGGAGATCTATCATTAATACGAATTAAACCAATATTTGGGGAGGGTTATGTTATCCTTTCCAAGTGTTCATTTCAAGCATCATGCAATCTCTTTTGCACGTCGTCTGGTTGGCGGATTCATGAAATCTCCAATCCTTAATCTCTCTTCGCCGTCACTGCCACCTTCGCACTTTTTTATAAATATGCAATTAGTAAGATTTAATGGTAACAACTCATTATGCACGAACTGTAGAGATTGTCATTGATCAGTGAAAGGCTCGAGGAGATGTCCCATTGACACGCATTAAACCAATATTTGCAGAGGGTTATATTATCCCTTCCGAATGTTCATTTCAAACATCACCTGGAGAAAACAAACATTCTCGTTAACTTATGGCAGCAGTTCGACAATAATTATGTCCAGATACCATTCTTCATAATTTGCATCTCCCAAGATGAGGACATCATCAACAAATAACATATGTGATATAAAAGTCGCAACAACTACCTTTATGCATTTGAAATATCCATTTTCAACTGCCTTTTTCATGTTTCTACTAAGACATTCAATAACAAGACGGAACAGTAGTGGTGAAAGAGGACACCCCTGACACAACCCTCGGTGTATTTTAAAAAATGAAATAGGAGAGTCGTTTACCAACACTGCCATACTAACATTAGTAACACGTGCCATAATCCATTGAGATACTTCCCACTTAAGCCCTATCTAGATGAGCAGTAAACGCAGAAATTGCCAACTAACATGATCATATGCCTTTTTTAAATCCAAATTAAGGATGAGAGAACTTAGTTTCTTAGTTTTAACTGTGTGGAAGCATTCCTGGGCTAATCCTACAGCATAAAAAATCAATCTATCCTTTAGAAATCCAAACTGTTCTTGAGATATACATGAGGCCAGCTTGTCCTTAATGAGATTTGCAATTATCTTGGAGATCACTTTGTAAGCAAAGTTACATAAGGCAATGGGCCTGAACTCATTAAAAGAGGAAGGTTTTCTCACCTTTGGAATAAGAGCGAAAAAAGTAGCATTGAGTGCGCCTGAAATGAAACCTGATACTCTGGATTCTTCAATGGCCCATAGAAGGTGCTTTCCTGTGATGTCAAAGAAGGAACAAAAGATCTCTTGAGTCCACCCATCCGGGCCAGGGCTCTTCTCTTTTGGAATTTTGTTAACAATAAACTCTACTTCTTCAATGGAGACCAATTTCCCTATTTCATCACTCTCTGCATTAGAGAAAATTCAAGGTACATATTTTAATATGTGTATCTGGTTTCTCATGTCTTCCATCTCAGGAGCACTATATTGTTCTTGGAAATATTTATAGGCAAACTCCTTTATATCCAATTCACTGGATAGAACCTTTCCATCATCATTGGAATTGTCCCATATTGTATTATGGCTCCTTCTTTGTGTGGCATATTTATGGAAAAAACTGGTGTTCTTATCCCCATTCTGCAGCTAGAGAGCTCGACTCCTAAGCCTCCACGTCGATTCCTCAATAGCTAGAATATTTTCTTTCCTGGTCTTGTGGGCTCTCAAATGGTTAACCTCCTCCTGCTTGAATACTTGTGCTGGACGAATTTCAAAGAGCGCATATAGTTTAGCTTCAATATGGGATAGTTTCCACTGTAGTTGTTGTTTTTTTCTTTTTCTACCATTTAATCACTATTTTCTTTAAAAAAATTATTTTTTCACACAACAGGGTACATCCTGAATTGTCTATCCATTGTGCCATTGAAGCCCGTGTCCACTTCATTAGTGAGTTAAAATACGGATATGATATCCAGGAACTATTGAATTTGAAAGGAGCACAGTGCTTTCACCAAGAGAAGTCTATTTGCAGACAAATTGGGTTATGGTTTGAAATTGTGGAATTAATAGTCCAGGTCCTAAATAAACACGGGCTGGTGATAAGGTTCCCGTCCAGAAGAAATTTGTCTAAACGTTTGGAAATTCCCACCTCTCCCGTCCCGCCATTACACCATGTTGGGGACAAATGGGTAGGGGGTAAATCCACTAGGCCAACATCCTGTAGCATATTGGAAAAATAATCAGACAAAGGATCAGCTCTTGTCGAGCTACCCCACACCTCTCAGGAAGATAGAGTAAAATTGAAATCGCCTCCTACAATAAGGCCCCATTCTGTAAGAATACCAGAATCAATGATTGGTTCCCAGAAGCTTTCCCTTTCCTTATACGACGCATAGCAATTTAGTAATTTGACTTTCACCCCAGAATGTTTGAATCTACCCTCTAGAAAGATACCTGCAGAGGTGCCACATGCACTGAGCTTAGATATGGTAGGATTCCACCCAACAAGTAGGTCACCCGATTTTCCATTAGGGTCCATGGGCACACAATTCCATGAGGGGAGACACTTAAGAAAGAGTCTCTTAGCCTTGTCTGACTCCACAAGAGTTTCTTGTAGAAAAAAAACATCAAGAGAGGTTTGATACATTAATAAATTTAGGGAAACGAGCTTAGTGGGTCCTCCAAGCCCACATACATTAAAAGAGATAATAATCATGGGTTAAGATAAGAAATCGACAAGACTGCTCTAAGGGCTGAGGGCGATGGAAGCTCAATTAGATCAACCATGGAATTTTGAATTGTATGTGGGGAGATGGAGGGAGCCATGTGGTAAGGGGTCAGATCTCCTTCAATAGCTCCAGGAGGATTCTTGTGATGGCGAGGTCGCGATTTCTTCCAGAGGCTGACATTTGATTTGGGGTTTGGAGCAGGGTCCAAATAAGAGGCATTGGTGACAGAAAGGGCCATGGGGGAGAGGATTTCAACAATCTTGGAATTATGTAGCAGGAGGGGAACTTGCATAGGAGAAGGTGTATTAACAGAGGTATGACAGACAAGACTAGGATCTACCCTTCATTCAAAGACAAAGGGTTTGGAATAGGTAACTCACAAGGAGGAGTAGGATTTGGTGAGCTTGAAATGGGAGGCCCATTTGTCAACACCGAAGGAAGATTTTTTTCCAGCTTGTCAAGGGGAAGAGGAATAATCAAAGGGGGGGATGTTGGGGATTATGTTATGTCCTACCCCTAGTGGGGGGACCTGGGCAACATTCTGGATCATTGAATTTCCTCATGAGGATTTCCCAGAAATTGCCAAATATTTCAAGTACCCACTCCTCATTGGCATGTAAATAATCAACTTCATCTACGGATAATTTAGAAAAGAAATTGGGGTAGATAAGTCTCATCTTACCCAGAAAAGAGTTTGAGCCAGCGAGTGGTGGTCATGAAGGAGAAGCCCGGTGTGCAGAATCCATGATAGTTACCTGAGAGTGGTCGGGCCTTAAATCAGACGTACAGTTTGCCTTCAAATGACCGGGCTGACCAAAAATATGAGAGCGAAAGGATTCCTTCTAGTAATCAATTCGTTGGCTCATTCCACGCTCTCCTATGACAATTTCGATAGTTTCAGGAAACCCCTTATCAATGTTGAACTTCCCCAATACCCAGGACGTCCGCTTGTTGCACCACCTCAAAGAATCGAGGTCGACGAAAATATACTTACTAATAGAATTGGCAATGGATTTAAAGCTGGCTGCTGAGCATAATTCTATTGGAAAGTCCGGGAGCAACATCCACTGCTGCGTGAGAAGACTTCAGAATGTGGGTTGAAGCTTGGATACCACCTCTTGAACATTAAGATGCCACGACCTAAAATCCAAGGAGAATCTAGGATGCGCAGGAGATCCTCCTCGACTACGAAGTGAAACACCAACCAATGGTTGGATAAGATGCAAAATCTAGGACAATATCCGTCGACAAGAACACTATCCGGAGACACACTCATCCATCCTGTAGATTGTCTGGTTTTCCCCTTAGCTTAGGCCCAAACAAACTGGTCCATACGATGTGAAGAAAAGATAATATTTTAGGTCGTCGGATATAGTACCCTATCCTCCGTTCACATTCACATGTTTCCACTCATAACGTGTTAGCAACTAAATAATTAAAGCAAGATATCCCGTGCCCATGGGTGTTGACGAAATGCACCATGAATGCCAAATCCAATGTATATTTATCCTCTTTCTAGACGTTCGACTTTTACTTGACTACTCTGACCTAACGCCTTTGCTTAGAATTTCTTTCTCGCAAGATTTGCACGACTTGCGATCTTTGATGATTGTGGCATTTCAACTATATTCAGATATTTTAAAAAGACCAAGTCTAAGTATACTTTCTTATTCTTTAATCTTTGTTTATTGGCCTATCAAGAGGGTTAAAATTTGTAATTCCTCTCGACTCGACTCAACAATAAGAGAAAGGAGGGCAACTTCTGTCCGAGGAACGAACTCAATATCATGTGGCTTCGCATTTTGTGAGAGAGAAATTAGTTCTGTTGTTAAATCTGCCTACACCTCCTCCTTCATGGCAGAGTTGAATCCAGATCCAACAGCCAGAGATGATGATCAGGGAGAGGGGAACGGAGGGCAGGAAGTTACATCATTTAACACTAGCCACCATAACCATGAGCTCTTGTGGGTTGAGGGCCTTCTAAATACACATGCAACGGATGCAAAGAACGCGGAGCCAACATCGGTTACCAGTGTCCATCCTGTGAGAAATTAATTTTGCATGAGGCCTGTGCTACTCTTTGTGATACTTTCCCACACCCGTTTCTACACAATGTGAACCTTGCATTTCGTTCCGCAATGACTATCACACGTCACTGTAGCGCATGCCGTGATCTGATGAAAGGTTATGTGTTCGAAACTGAAAATCGTAAGTTAAGGTTTCATTCCTTGTGTACTACGCTGCATAGTATGCTCACCTTAAGTGGGCACGTAGATCATAGATTCATATTTGAGCAAGCTAATCCAGACAAAAGAGATTACACTTGTGCTGCCTACAATTGTTTCATTAAAAAAGATGGATATATATATTGGTGCGAGCAATTGGGGTGTAATCTTTACTTGGATCTAAGCTACACTAAAATAGGCTTTTTGGGACTCTCAAACTATGGTTTTCAGAGAAGTCGTGGCAGATCTCATGTTGCACCAGTGAAAATTGTTTCTAAGTTATTATCAAAGTCAGTAATTTGATCCATGTGTGGCCAATCACCATGCTGAGGAAATGATTAATAGTTTTCTTTTAATGGCCATGAAAATTCTCTGACATGGGCATCAATCTTAGTGTCTTGTTAGCTTCAGACTCTGAATATGTATATATTAGCTTGTTACATCTTCTCCACTTGTCAAAGATAATATTTTCACCTGGGGTTTTAATCATGTGTTTTCTAGTCTGCAAATGCTAAAAAGAATGAGATTAAATTTGAATAATATAACCTATTTATTGACGATTATCAAAAGAGAAAGAAATGTTTTATAAGTTTTTTTTTTTTTGAATAAGGAAAATCCTTCTAAATACAATAACAATACGTAAAAATCAAAATTACATAACCTTTTCAAAAGAAAAAATTATCTAATGAGTTTTATTCGAAAAAATCCTAACCTTCTCAAAAACAAAACTTATTTAATGAGTTTTATTCAAAAAAAATCCTAATTTCTTAAATTAATATATTTTCTCTTAAGTATGTTAAAGTAGGGAGGTTAGAATAGGACTTTGACCCCTAGGAGATGAGGAAATTTCCATAAAATTGATGAGACATGTGGCATCTTTGAACTTCATGTGGCATCTTTGAAGTGCATGTCCTTTCATGAATGAAGACTTCCCATACAGTGAGTTGGCATACTTGGAGTTCTTTGGTAATCAATACTACTTTCTATATTCAAATGGAGCTGCCTTCATGAAGTTCTAGAGGGATAGTTTGAACATGGCATTTCAGCCCACAAGCTTTTTCCAATAGTACACATGAAAGGATGGACATACATGAGTGGGAAGGGAAACCAATCTATGGTCAACTTGTACAATGTGCTATAGAACCTGAGCTGCATGCTCTTAAGTAGTATCTGGTATAGGAGGGCCTTATCCCACCTTCCTTTCTTTCAACAGGGTGCTTCCCAATAGAGCAACGTGCTACCACTTTTTCCCCCTCAAGGTTGGAGGGTAGATCGCTCTTACCACCCCCTTTTGAGGCCTTGGTTTGTTGGGTTGCGAGATCAAATGGCCACTTTTCTTTAGATAAAATGCATAAAATAGACCCAATCAATCTAGCGTCTCAAGGTCAAATTCAATAAATAATTATCGACAATTTCGTTCAATTCTATAGATTGCCTGAGACCCATTTTTACACCCTTCCCATTTTTCATGGTTGGATAAGAGGTAGCTATTTATCATAGTTGGATAAGAGCTAGCTAAGGAAAAGGTATATGTATAAGCTAACTAGTTGGATGATTAGAAGGAATATAAGATAACTCCTATGATGGCTTGGCTGCACCAAGAATTGGATAAGGAAGAAGAATTAGAAAAAATACAAGAATTTGTCCAATAGCACAGGGAAGTAAGACATCCTTCCATTACTACCATAGAATCTTTCTTACCTACACATTGAATCCATGATGCTTCAATGTGGGTGAGATGAAACATTGATGCATCTATTCTGGTTTTGTCGTTTGGCCAAGCTTGCATGGGATTAGGTGGATTCCCTTTGCCAATCATGCCTTCCAGTGTTCATTTCATGGAAGATCATTCTCTTGGGTGATATGTTTTAATGAGATATTGAATTCCACTCTACCCATATGTTTTTTTGGTCTAAAATTCTTTATTTCATATGGAAGAAGAAAAATGATGTTTTATTCAATAAGCTTCGACCCTCTTGTACCTTCTCCTGTTATGACAATGCACTAATACATGCCAATTTAGCATTGTAGATAACTGCATAGACTTGGAAAATTCAAATGGAAACAAAACACCTACAATGACTTTTGTAGTTCTAGGAGACTCCATGCATGATGAGTCGGGAGCCACCTAGGCCCCCCTATCCCACATTAGCTCAGTCATAATGGAGCGACCAACAATTTGTTGGTACAATTATTTAAGCATAGATGATTTTAGGGGCTAAATTTCGCAAATGGGTTAATTTTCCATGTTTTTTCCCAAAAAAAGATTCATCAATTTCCATTTTTTCAAAAAGAGATTCACCCAAATTCCATAGAATAAAATTATTTTATCTTAAAAATTGCCAAAATGTTATAGAAATTATATAAAATCCTTAGAAATTTCAATATTTTTACAAAACTATTGCCAAACATTTTATATTTTGCATATTAAGGACTAGCAAGATTAGCCCATGTTTCTACATTTTAATATAATTTTCCATCCTTAAAATCATCCCTGGGTTTAAGTGAGGCAAAGAAAAGGCTGCATCTTGCCTCCCACTCTTTGCATGCAAGGAAAGCAAGTTTTGACCAAGGCATTTGCTACCTTGGAAGATCCAAAGAATCCTGAGGTTGCAAATGGTTGGGATCCCTTGACGGAAGATCCTCCTGTTATGATTGGCAAAATCCTTTCCCTATAAGACTAATGATGATCCCCCTCTTTATGCATAGATTCTTGTTTAGTGTTTTATGTATTAGGGTTGAGGCCATGTGGCACTTTGGACATGTTTATTTTTTATACTCACGGTTTTTCATTCTTAGATGTTTTGTCTTAAGTCATTGTGGCTTTTGGGTTTTCTTTCTTTTTCCTAGTGTTAGTTGTGGTTGGTTGCATATCCCACTTTTTTTATATTAAAGGGATGTAATATTCTCTTGTTAATAGCCAAAGGAAGTTTTAGAGTGAAATAAACTCGATGAGGACAAATAAAACTCAACCAAGAGACATCAATAAAACATGGACCAAGGAAACAAAGTGAAAGACAAACATATAAACCTCAATGAGTAAAATCTTTATGTCAAACAAAGAAAAGTAATCTTTGTTGAGCAAAGAAATGAGTCTAGGTACCGAAAAAATAACATCCCCAATTGGCTTCACCAATGTGACACATAAAACATTGAAAAGTTAACACATGGTAGTTAATCTCACACAAATAAAGATAAAATCAAGCATAATATAAAAGGGTGACCCAAAATTGAAACACGATGACAACTGAAAAGAAGCTACATGTATACATTGAAAGCTACAACCAATATTACTCTTCTAAACATCATTGTGTATTACAGACGTTCTAACTATAAGTTAATCTATACACAATTTACTCCATCGAAGACCAATAAAGACACGCTTACTAACAAAATTATAGCCAATCAAAACGACAAAATGCAATTGTCAAGAGTGGCCCATCCAACACAAATCAATAAAGATGGGCCCATTCTTGACAATGAGGTGGAGCGAGCATAAGATTCAAGCATGTCGTGTTGAAGATTATACACAAACCATTCAGAGGGAAAGGAAAGAAGAAGAAACCGTGGATTTCTCATTGGAAGTTGCTGACAAAATAAGGCACAAAGCGAGATTTCCCATTAGAAGCTGCCGGGAAAATAAGGCAGAAAGCGACACCGATTAACCTTTTTTTATCCACGAAAACGAGCAAAAAGTAGATAGAGCAAACTCCACAAAACCTAACAACGAAAATTCCAAGTAGGAAAGACGAGGCACCCATGTCTTCTCCCACGAGTTAATTTATTTTCGTCTTCGTTAGTAGAAAAAGGCTTTGGGTTTTATGGTTAGGGGTCAGCCATGAGATAACATCTATGTCTATTTTCCTGAGCATCTTTATCATATAAGTGGTCCAATGCTTGTTGCAATACAAATAATTCCACTTGAGTTGGGTTGGGAGTCTTTTCGTTACGGAATGGCCTTTGGTTGAGATTGGGTACACACATGGTTGTTTAAAACGATAGGAGAATATTGATTAAATTATGAAAAAATTTGGGTCTTTAGGCTTGCTCATGGTTGTCATGGTATGAATGCTCTAATTGATATGCCCTATTTCTTGTATTGAAGAAGATGATATCAAGTGTCTTCAATGAATAGTAGTCAATTATGGTTGTCCTTACTACCAATTGACAACTAAGTTATGATAGGTTTTGCCACTTTGGGAAAAAAATGATTGTAATTTATAAAAAAGACAAATATCTACCTTTTGCATCAAGTGGATAAAATTGATATGAGAGTGCACAAGAGACTAGATAGTTGATGATGGAGTCGCAAGAGGAATTGGTGGACTATTCCATATACCCTTTGGAAGGACATTAGATCTTTTCCAGGGTTCTTTTTCTAGTCTAATCTTACAGGACTTGGACATAGTGTGTGAATGAGGGTGGAAGAAATGTGAGGATTCAATTTTAGGTTTTGGATCTCAAGTTTTTTCTCATGATGATGATCATTGCAATAAGAAGGATCTTTTGTTTGGGACTATACTAGTTGTCAGCATTGGTAAAGGGCTAGTAAAATCCCAAGGAAACAAATCTTTCAAAAAGATTAGTGGCAAGATAGGAGTTTCCTTCAAATCAAATGGGATTTTGGTTGAGTCTTTGTATAGGTCTAGTTCTGAAGATGAGGCATTGAAGTCTAGCATAAGTGTAATAAAGGAGTTTTTGGTGCCTAATACTGGCAAGTCCTTCATTAATTCAAGGGAGGAGAGAGATAAGGTGAATGTTAAAGTGGGGGGAGGGGCAAGAAGAAGGAAATCGATGTTGTGGAACAAGAAGGATAGGAATGCAATATCGTCTTGGATAACAAGGGCATCAATATGCATGAATTTTAAAGTAGTCGGGGTAGGAAGAAGGCCATCGATGCTATGGAATAAAAATGATAGGCAGGTATAGGAGTGCAGCCTCATCTTGGAAAACAAATGGCAACATACGAGTTTACTTCAAATCAGATGGGATTTTGGTTGAGTCTTTGTCTAGGTCTAGTTATGAAGATGTTGTATTGAAGTTTGGCAAAGGTGTAGTAGAGGATATTTTGGTGCCTAATGTTGTCAATTCCTTCATTAATTCAAGGGAGGAGTGTGATAAGGTAAATGTTAAAGTAGGGGGGGGGAGAAGGTCATTGATGTCATGGAACAATAAGGATAGGAAGGTATAAGGGTGTAGTCTGATATTGGAAAACAAGAGACTCAATAGGCGTGAATGTTAAAGTATGGGGGGCAAGAACAAAACCATCAATGCTATGGAACAAGAAGGATAGGAAGGTATAGGGTTGAATTCTTGTCTTGGAAAAGAAGTGGAGACATAGGAGTTTTTGAAAAATCGGATGGGATTTTGGTTGAGTTTGTGTCTAGGTTTGATTCCAAAGACGAGGTATTGAAGTATGGCACAAGTTTAACAAAATAGCTTTTGGTGCTTGATGTTGTCAATTCCTTCATTAATTCAAGGGAGGAGTGTGATAAGGTAAATGTTAAAGTTGAGGGGGGGAGAATGCCATCAATATTAAGGAACAAGATGGATATTAAGGTATAGGTGTGAAATCTCATGAAGAAAAAGACGCATCAAGTCAAACTAGTACTAGGGGAGAATATTCCCATGTACCATGTGGTGGAGCTTGCAAAACATGCATTGATAGGTTGTTTCTTTGATAGAAGGGATGCCCAAAAAAATCCTAAGATATCAATGATTGAATGATTGAGGGGCCAAATGCCTTTATATCTAAAGGGTCGTGGAATCAACCCTCCAAAAACAATTCACAATGTATCAATAATTTGAAAAATTGGACACTTCATTAATTGTGTGGCCAAATACCTTTATATCAAATCCCTCCAAAAAAATTCATAATTATCAATAATTTGGAATGTCAATGTTTTAGCTTTTGACATTGAGGTGGAAAATGGAGAAAGAGTAAGAATTGAATCATAAGTTTGTGGGTTGACTTTAAGACTTAGATTTAAACTATATTTATTAATTATTTTTTAAATATCAACATTGATACACATCATTAAATTATTAAAAATTAAAATATATTAAAAATTAGATTAAATTTAAATTATTATTATTTTTAAAATTTAAATGAAATATGAATGTATTATATTAAATGTATAAAGTATTATCTCAAATTACAGTAAATTATTTTACACAATAATATCTCTAATCTAGACAACAAACTATATTGAACTTTAGATTTGATGAAAGCTTATGAGAACCTAAGACGCCCAAAATAATTCAAGAATTTACATTAGATTATGCTTTTCCACGTCTACTCGCATAGGACAATACTTTATATTAGAAAGTTTGTTTTCTATAATATTTGTAGATGTTACATGTGTGACTAAAGTTCCACCAAAGTAGTTGTCTTTATCCATATGCTACGTACTAAAAGAAAATAAAAAATGCAACGAAGCCAACAAGTTAGATGGCTTGAATTTTATTAACTGGAAATTCAACATGCAGACGCTCATGGAAGACTATGGTGTCTAGAACATTGTGAAGGGAACTGAACTAAAACCTGATGCAGCTGCAGGTGCGACAACAACACAAATCCAAGATTGGGAGAAGCGTGAAAACAAGGAAAAGGTATTGTTGCGCATGTCTGTTAAAGATAACATAATTCCACATATTAGAGAAGCTACAACTTCTACTGCAACATGGACAATGCTTAAAAAATTGTATGAAACTAGCAACACAAATCGCATTTTGTTCCTGAAAACTAAATTGCTAGGCATTAAGATGGATGGAAATGAATCTGTTAGTTCATTTTTAGGTCGTATTAAAGAGGTGAAAGACAACCTAGTAAATATAGGGGAAACTGTTTCCAACACTGATCTGGTCACTATTACCTTAAATGGTATGCTAGAAGATTATCATATGTTCATAACAGGTCTCGCAGTAAGGGAGAAACCTCCTACGTCTGAAGAACTGACAGGTATTTTGCTGCAAGAGGAAGAGAGGCGCGGGAATCTGAAGCCTCCGAGTAAAGATTTGGCACTATGATCAAATAATAGATCTGTGAGAGGGAGATCAGGAGTAAGAGGCAGTTCATGGCAGAGAGGTGGTTCATGGCAGAGAGGCAGTTCATCGCAGAGAAGACAACCTCCAAATCAAGGTATGCAATATGATAGGAATGAGTCAAATAGTTGTTTTTATTGTGGTCAACCTGGACATATTGTTAAAGACTGTCATAAGAAGAAAAGTGATGAGGCTAGGAATAAACCAAGAACACATTCAGGTCATTATGCAGAAAAATCTTCAAATCAAGATCTCGGATTATTTATTGCCAGTGATGATATTGATGAACCCTCGAATTTTGACTTACATGATCTTAGGTTGTTTGTGTCTAAAGCTGCTTTATCTGCTGAAATAGATGATTCTGATGCCTGGTTTGTGGATTCTGGAGCATCAGTACATATGACTTCTAATAAAAATTGGTATGCTAATTTTAAAGAAACACAATGGTGCCAGCATATATCTTGGAGATGACCGCGCTCATCAGATCAAGGGATGTGGAAACATTCCCGTGACATTGTCGAATGGTATTGTTCGTCACATTCACAATGTGGTGTATGTGCCAGGAATAAAGAAAAATTTGATCTCTGTGTCTACCATTACAGATTAGAACTTGAAGGTTGAATTCTTCAAGAATTATTACACAGTGAAGGATCTATTGGACCACTTCCAAACTGTTGCAATAGGAGTCAGAGCAGAAGGTCTATACAAACTTGATGTTACCAGCAAAGCACATCATGCACTAACTTCTGCCACTATGCCAATAGAGATTCTTTGGCATCAAAGGTATGGACACATCAATCATCCTGATTTATTGTTATTACAGAAAAAGAATATGGTTGAAGGACTTCCCATGTTAAAGAATGAGAAGATTGCTTGTGATGGATGTGCATTAGGAAAGATGCACAGAGATGAATTCCCCTCTAATCCTGATAAGAAAAAGAGAGATGCGTTAGATCTTGTGCATACTAATGTTTGTGGGCCTATGCAGACGAGGTCTTTAGGAGGTGCATTTTACTTTCTGTTATTTATTGATGATTACACGAGATACACATGGGTTTACTTCCTTAGATGAAATAGTGATGTTTTCGAGTACTTTAATGAATTCAGAACCATGGCGGAAAAGAAGACAGGAAAATCCATCAAAATCCTTCGTTCAGATCAAGGGGGAGAGTATAAATCAGGGGAATTCAACAAATATTACAAAGATAATGGAATAGTACAGCAGTTTATAGTACCTCACACTCCACAACAAAATGGAGTCGCTGAAAGGAAAAATAGAACTCTAGTAGAGTGTGCACGCAGTATGATGAAAGGTAAGAATCTCTCAAATTCATTTTGGGCTGAAGCCATAAATACTACAGTTTATTTAAAGAATAAAAGTCCAACAAGGTGTCTTGATAATGTTACTCCTTTCGAAGCCTTGAATGGTTCCAAACCTGCAGTTCATAATTTGAAAGTATTTGGGTGTAAGGCTTTTGCTCATATTCCAAAGGAGAATAGGAGGAAATTGGATGCTAAATCCATTAAATGTATTTTCATTGGGTACTGTTCTAAATTTAAATCATACAAACTGTTTGATCCTGCTACTCACAAAGTATTTGCAAGTAGAGATGTACTTTTCCATGAGCAGGAAGCAGGAAATCATGACGACAATAGTCATGAGGAATGGCAGAGACTTCTTGATGAAGGAGTTAAAGAAGAGCAGCAGTAGAAGCAACATCCCACACAACACCAGCCATCCCCGTAGCGACAACAACAACAATAGTAAGAAGGACTCAATGATATGGACAATTCAAGCAGTCACAGTTCACCTAGAGGTGAAGACAGATCTTCACAAAGTGGGGAGGAAGATAATCAGTTGAGAAGATCTTCAAGAC
>JZKD02S1736982.1:24402-71014 GCA_000966675.3 Picea glauca | reverse complement strand
TTGTTTGTCAGAGTAAGTATATCAGAGAAATACTTAAGAGATTTAAAATGGATGAGTGTAAGTCTTCTACTATTCCCATGCAACAGAATGTGAAACTTTCTTGTGATGATGGTTCAAAGGAGGTGAATGGCACCGTGTATAGACAGATGGTGGATAGTCTGAATTATCTCACCACAACCAGACCTGATATTTCATATTATGTGAGTGTGTTAAGTCAGTTCATGGCGAAACTTCATGAAATCCATTGGAATGCAACAAAGGCGATACTCAAGTATCTAAAAGGTACACTTGATTATGGTATTAAATATACTAATGCATCTGATGTTGAGTTGACAGGTTATCCAGATTTTGATTGGGCTGGCAATCTGGATGATCAAAGATCAACCACTGGATATGCATTCAACATTGGATCTGGGGTTGTTTCATGGAGCAGTAAAAAGCAACCTACTGTATCTTTGTCTTCTACTGAAGCAGAATATAAAGCCTTGTGTGCAACAACTTGTGAAGTTGTTTGGTTAAGAAGACTTCTTCAAGATGTTGGAGAAGAACGAAAGGAACCTAGGATGATCAGGTGTGATAATCAAAGTTCAATCAATATTGCAAAGAATCTGATTTTTCATGCAAGGACAAAGCATGTTGAAGCTCAGTATCATTTTGTTAGAGAAAAGTTGCAGTCAAATGAAATAACTCTTGTGTATTGTAATACTAGTAAAAATGTTGTTGATTTTTTCACTAAGCCTCTTGGAAAGATTAAGTTTGAGTTGTTTAGGGAGATATTAGGTGTAGAAGTCAATCCATTCTCCATTAAGGGGGAGACTTGGAAATAATGGAGTAAGCGCTAGTTGTAAGCGGCAGTTATAAGCTTTAGTTGTGAGAGTGAGTTGTAGGTGTGTTAAGAGTCAATTCATAGTTGAGAGTCTAGTTGTCTTTGGTTTTCATGTAACCGACTCAGTAGAGTCTTTTTCTATATAAGGATGTAATCTGTCTTCATTGAATAATAGAGAAGTGAGCATAGCCTCACCATGTGTTTGTTTCATCTATTTTATCTGTTAATTATCTGGATTTTACTTGGTTTTGGCTGGATGATTTGTAAAGCAAAAAACAGAAGATCTATTAAAATCCTAGTACCAACATCCAATGAGCCCAACGATTGACAGAAATATGTACGAGCTCGGGGATCCATTAAAATTTGCTTGTTCGAGAAGCCCATCAGAAAGATGAGATTGGTCGATCTTGTGGCTGCCACTGACGACTTTAGCGAACAAAATATCATATTGTGCAGAAGGACAGGTATACTCTACAAAGCCAAGCTGCGTGATGGGTCTTTGTTGGCAGTAAAAAGACTTCAGCCATGTTCACCGAGTGAAAAAGATTTCAAGTGCGAGATGAAGACATTAGCCCACCTGAGGCACCGCAAGCTTGTTCCTCTTCTAGGCTACTGAATTGTAGACGAAGATAGGCTGTTGGTCTACAAATACATGGACAGGGGATCACTGCTCAGTTGTCTCCATGGCGTTTGTGGTGAACATAATCCGCTCGACTGGGAAATGAAGTTGAAGATCTATATAGGCACGGCGAGAGGACTCGCATGGCTTCACCACAGCTGCAATCCCCATGTTGTCCATCGCAATATAAGCAGTGGAATCATCTTCCTGGATGAAGAGTACGAAGAGCGCATAAGTGGATTCGGATTGGCCAGACTTATGAATGCAAAAGACACTTGTGTTCCCATTTCTTCCTCTGGAGAGGATGATAAGCTTGTGGAGGAATTTGGATACGATGCTCCAGAAGTGTGGAGGAACTCGTCTGTTGCGACATTGAAAGGCGACGTGTACAGTTTTCGAATACTGGTGTTAGAGATAGTCACTGGGTTAAGGCCTTGTGACACGGTAATGGATGAAGAAAGTAGAAATGAAATGACATTTCTTGAGTGGATACATGGTCGTTTTGCGCATGAGGGCGATTGTGTAGAGAAGGCAATACACGGCTATCGTGCGAATCAAATCGATGTATCATCAGATGAATGGATACGCCGTCTTTTTGTACATGAGGGCATCGATTGTGTAGAGCCAGCAATACAAACTGTCATGCCAATCAAATGGGTCTACTATTAGAAGAAGAGAGTTCGGTCGTTGCAGAGGTGATGTAGTTGGCATTTCGATGTGTGAATTATAATCCAGATATGAGACCGTCCATGTATGAAGTGTACAAGTGTTTCACGAAGATTAGAGAGAGGTATGGTACTATTTCAGATGACTCTGATTGATGAAGCTGTGGGGAAAATAACTATCGTTAAATTGAGGATGTTTAACAAGTTGCTGGGATTGCATAGTTACTAGTACGATTGGGAGAATGTCGTTAATATTTTATTAATAATTTTATTTTGATTTTTAACTGTTTGTTTTAATATTAGATGAATAATAATTGATTTTGGAGATTAATTTTAATGTGATCCTTGCATTTTGTCCCGCAACGAGTATCACACATGATTGTAGCGCATGTCGCGATCTGATGAAAGGTTATGTGTTCAAAACTGAAAACCACAAGTTAAGGTTTCATTCCTTGTGTACTGCGTTGCCTAGTATCCTCACCTTCAGTGGGCATGCAGAACATAGATTCATATTTGAGCAGGCTAATCCAGAGGGAAGAGATTACACTTGTGCTGCCTGCAATGGTTTCATAAAAAAAGATGGATATATATATCGATGCGAGCAACTGGCGTGTAAGATTTACTTGGATCTAAGCTACGTTAAAATAGAATTTTTGGGACTCTTGAACTATGGTTTTCGGAGAATTGCACCCAGAAGTCGCGGCAGATCTCATGTTGCACCAGTAAAAGTTGTTTCTAAGTTATTATCGAAGGCAGTTATCTGATCCCTATGTGGCCAATCACCAAGGAAATGATTAATCCTTTTATTTTAATCTCCATGAGAAATCTCTGACATGGTCATCAATAATTGATATTCAATTAAATAAAAGGAAACTTTCCATTGCATATAGGCTAGAAGCTATTAAAATTATTCCTCACAATCAATTGACTGTCCAAGCTATACCCAATTCACTATGTTTTGTTGATTATTTAAAGCTTCAGATTTTGAATATGTATATATCAACTTATTACATCTTCCCAGCTTGTTAAAAATAATATTTTCACTTGGGATTTTCTGTTCTTGAATCATGCATTTTCTAGTCTGCAAATGCTAAAGAGGATGAGATTAAATTTGAGTAATATAACCTTTTTATTGATGATTTTCAAAAGAGAAAGAAATGTTTTAGTCTGTTAGGGAAAATATGGTATGAGTAGAGTTCCAAATACAATAACAACATTTAAAAAACAAAATGACATAACCTTATCAAAATCGAAACTTTATCTAATGAGTTTTATTCAAAAACTCTTAACTTCCTAAATTAATAGATTGATTCTTAAGTATGTTAAAGTAAAGAGGTTAGAATAAAGTAAAGAGGTTAGAATAGGACTCTAACATGCCCTCTCCTTTCAAAAGAAGTATTGTTTCAAGATTCAAAATGGGGAAATTTCCATAAAATTAAATTCATATTGTTTCTCATATGGTATCTTTGAAGTGCATGTCCTTCTATGAATGAAGACTTCTCATGTGGTATCTTTGAACTTCCTGTTCTTCTATGAATGAAGACTTCCCAAACAGTGAGTTAGCATACCTGGAATTCTTTGGTGATCAATACTACTTGCTATAGTCAAATGAAGTTGTCTTCATGAAGTTCTAGAGGGCTAGTTTGAACATGGCATTTCATCCCACAATATTTTTCCAATAGTACACATGAAAGGCTGGACGGATATGAGTGGGCAGGGAAAACCAATATGTGGTCAACTTGTACAATGTGCTGGAAAACCTGAACTGCATGCTCTTAAGTAGTATCTAGTATAGGAGGGCATTATCCCACCTTCCTTTCTTTTAGCAGGGTGCTTCCCAACAGAGCAGGGTGCTACCACTTTTTCCCCCTCAAGGTTGGAGGGTAGATCGCTCTTACCACCCCCTTCCTCGGCCTTGGTTTGTTGGGTTGCAAGATCAAATGGCCACTTTTCTTTAGAAAAAACGCAGAAAATAGACCCAATCAATCTAGCATCTCAGGGTCAAATTCAATAAATAATTATTGACAATTTCGTTCAGTTCTATAGATCGCTTGGTTGCACCGAGAATTGGCAGATAAGGAAGAAGCATTAGAAAATCTATAGGAATTTTTCCAAGAGAACAAGAAAGTAAGACATCCTTCCATTACTACCATAGAATCTTTCTTACCTACACATTGAATCCATGATGCTTCAATGTGGGTGAGATGAAACCTTGATGCATCTATTCAGGTTTTCTCCTTTGGCCAAGCTTGCATGGGATTAAGTGGATTCCCTTTTCCAATCATTCCTTCTAGTGTTCATTTCATGGAAAACCATTCTCTTGGGGGATATGTTTTAATCAGATGTTGAATTCCACTCTACCCATATGTTTTTGTGGTCTAAAATGCTTTATTAGTCCTTGTTGAAGGCATAGAGGGACTATAGCGATCGATAATTCGTTGACTTCATATTAATATGTCATTTGACTATAAATTTTCACATCATCTGTATTGTTCGAAATATAGAAGTAAAAACATTATCTTTTATATAATAAAAAAAACCTTATATGTCATCGTCTCATTGAAGAATAGATTGGAAGTCTTATTGCCAGCTTCGTTGTTCCCAATGTTGTAAACATTTAGATATCCAAAGTTTTGAGCTTGGACACTCTTTTTTAATTTTTTAATTTTTATTGAAATGTTTAAATACCGAAAGCTCTGAGCATCGACACTGTTTTTTAATGTTTTTATTGTTTCTATTTGTATTGAAATGTTTACATACCGAAAGTTTAGAGCATTGACACTCTTTTTGAGGTACTTGAATAGGCCTGACAACTTAAATGTTTACATAGTGCGAGGCCCTTAAACAACGCTGACAACCTTAAATGTTTACCTAAATAGGCTTCTCACAGTACATTTTTCCTCAAATTTTTCTATACAATGTTGTACTGAATTTGGATAATATTGTTTTCCATCACCAGTTGCATAGCCATCGAATGCTTCATACTTATTCTATGCTTGGAATGCAATTTATTCATCATTGAACATACACATATTGTTTACTGGTTCAGTGGTTGCTTCTTGTTCGTTGGTTCATTGTGTTGGGTATGTGTTATATTCTTTGCATGTGTGTGTGTGGGCGCGTCAGATATGACAACTGCGTCTGACGATCCCTCGCACTAGTGCTATGTTTGTGTGGTGTGCGCCGAGCACTTTCCTAGGGGGGTCCCAGGGGGGGGCAGGTATGCCCCCCCCTGGTTACATATATGGTTACTTATTAACCATATATGTTGAAATGTGCCCATACCACAATACAACCTCTTTATCCTATACACATATTGTTCTGACCATGATACAATTTGTCTTGTACTTGAAATATGAAATATACATCAAAGATATTGCAAAATTATATTTCCATGTCTCAAAGCATATCTGGATACTTTGCTGCACAAAACCAAATCATTCAGCTATGCCCATGCGATTTCTTAATATTTTATGGCTTGTAATATATATTGGACAGGAAAAATTCTATATAATTACAACCATGGATAAAGAAAAACAAAGGTTCATGTTTCTAACTCTCTTTTATTCTATTCCTTTGATTCTCATTTACCGTATGTACATATTACTTGTTCTCCCTTGCATACCAACTTCCATTCATGTTCATTGTATTTTGTGCATTCCCACATTGAAACAAACAGAATAACTGGAGAAGACGAATAACTCTTTACCACAAATATAGAAGAGGAGATACAAAGGTGCATGCTTGTACTCTTATTTCATATTCCATTGCTTTGTATTTCATTTATTGTCTGTATATGTGTTCTACTACTTTGCACCTAATTTTTTGTATGTATATACTGCGTATCTTCCTACATAATAACATATCTTCATGTCGATTGTATTCTTTGTGCTGCTACATTGAAATAAATCAAACTCTGTTTATTTTTTTACATGTCTTCCTGCATACCAACTTACCTTCATGTCCATTGTATTTTTTGCATTGCTACATTTAAACAAACAGAATAACTGGAGAAGACGAGGGACTCTTTGCCGCAAATGTAAAAGAGGAGATACAAAGGTGCATGCTTCTACTCTTATTTCATATTCTATTGTTTAGTATTTCATTTATTGTCTATATATTTGTTCTACTGCTTTTCCCCTAATTTATTGTATGTAGATACTTTTTTATCTTCCTACATAGTAACTTATCTTCATGTGAATTGTATTCTCTGTGCTGCTACATTGAAAAAAATAGAACTGTATTTATTTTTTTACATGTCTTTCTACATACTAACTTACCTTCATGTCCATTGTATTTTCTATGTTGCTAAATTGATCCCGCTGACCTTGCCCTAATTTTTTCTCCTTAGCATCCATTTTTCTTTGAAAGGACCAGACTGAGAAATGCCTTAATTATGAAGGGGAATTACTTCTAGGATCCAGGGAGAGGAGGGTGGTTCTGGCTACGAGGCTAAAAACTTGGTCTACGTTAAGACGAGGGGCACCAAAGGGATAGAAATGAAGCCAAACTAGGTTGGAGAACCCACCTAGAATGTGGTAAATTATCAATTCAGAAAGCTCGAGAAGAGAGTCAGGGAGGAACCATACAGACCACCCAGCGAGAGAAGTACAGGACAAATGCAAGAGGCATTAGGATTTAATTAGCTTTATGAGGTGCCACCTTCCATAATCTGCCATGATGTTGACACAGACCCTGTGATAATTCATATACGAGGGGAAAGGACAAAGGCCCGTTGAAGCAAGGATTTGGAGAGTACCTTGTCTGGTTGATAATCTTCACGCCAAAATCTTTCGAAGGGTGGTGAAGAACTTGAATTGATGCCTATTGAGCTCACCTTCCTCATCTGACCAATTCCTTTTGGACCCTCATTGACTGCACCTAAATCCTCATCCCTGAGATGCACGAGAGCACCTATGTGAGGAGTACCACCTCCCTTCCTCATGATGGAACGTCTGTACTTCCCACAGGCTGCACAATCTCTCATCTGCATTTAAAAACCATGTCCTCATGTCCCAAACCTTATGCATGAGAGCATGCGATGCGATGGCCTGCCACGCATTGCCCCCATACAACGTGGGCCCCAGGTTGTTGAGTGAAGCTTAAATTCATGGAAAAGGGGTTGAGAAATCACGTCCATTGACCTCCACGTGACCTAGGGCCTTGCCAATGGCCTTATTGGTCATTTTATCTGCTTCTTCATTATTGATTCAAAGGATGTAGAAATAATTGATGAGCAGGAGAATTTTTGCAATTAGGTTTTTTAAGCTCGTGTTATGAGGAGAAGAGCCTAATATCATTGTCCTTATTATTGTCTTCAAATTTCCCACTACATTCAGAGTTTGTATGTGCCTTTGTTTTTCCAAATGTATCCCTTGAAAGAGGGCATAATCCTCTGCTTTATTGTTTGTTTCCAAAACTCATTTATTATAAAAAAATTGAAATAATGACTTTTTAATATATGTTTATGAGTATATATATATATATATATATATATTACTCTTTAATATAGTGGCTTAAGNAATATATGTTTATGAGTATATATATATATATATATATATATATTACTCTTTAATATAGTGGCTTAAGGGTAAATTTAAATTTTTTATATTCAATATATAAAGTCATTTTAGGTTCATGAAAGAAGTCAAATATGTTTGGTATCTTGGTATGTTGAATTGTAACATGAATCTAAATTACCATAAAGAAAAAACAAGAAATTGTAACATGAATCTAAATTACTATAAAGGAAAAACAAGAAACTAATAGTCAAACATATATGCTACATGTAAAAGAAAATTGAATCTAAATTACTATAAAGGAAAAACAAGAAACTGATAGTCAAACATATATGCTACATGTAAAAGAAAATTTTCATGTATGAAAATATATTTGCATGTTTTTATAGGAAAATAAATATTTGTCTATTTTACTAAATGAGTATTATTTTTTTTGTGCATGTTTCAATTATTATTAATGTTGTTTTGATTTTAATATGATATAATCCTTTTTTCAAACTTTCATTACATTGTTTTTCAAACTATGTGTCTTTTTTTTTTTTTCACGTGGAAAAAGCAGTCTCATTTCTCTTCTATTAAGAATCAAGTGAAACTTCTATGCTTTCATTGCTCTTTGTCCCTATATTCCTCAAAACAGACTTAGGAAAAGTCCATATGTTCTTAAATACAATCTTCGTCACAATAAGAAACTAGTATAGTTAGAGTTTTTTTCCTTCTAGTCCATTATGTACATTAGTACCATCAAAGCATAGTCAAGGCCTAAATACTATGACCAAAAGTACAACATGAAACTTAAAACTTAGGGAAACTAAAACATAGGGAGTCTGTCTACCTGAACTACTACTCCTTCGACCAACTCCTCAATAAAAAACCACCCAGGAGTGCAGTTCAAGGCTTGTTTGGAGAGTTGATCAACAACAATGTTGAAGTTTCTGTGAACATGCAAGAAGTTGATACTTTCAAATTTGTCTTGCATATTTCTGATCCTCTCTTTCCACGGACTAAGATATAAGCAATTCAATTTTGTTTCACCTTTTATCCAATCAATAGTTGATTTGGAGTCACCAACAACCATCAAATTTCTCAAAGAAAGCATTGAAGCCAGATGTAACAGTCCCTATAATCCTTGGATATCAGCTTTAATATTACTCCCTTCTCCTCCAGCGAAATATGCTTGGTATATGTGGTCACTACTCAATTTAAGACATATTACAATACCACACCTATTTTCTGTAGCTGCACCATCAAAGAATCCAATTGGCAAGTCATCAAAATAAACAGGACTAAGGATATAATCCAGACTGTTAGGTTTTGTCTCATCGTGAAATTCCTCGATAGAAAGAAGATTTTTTTTCCTATGGATGAATCTTGTCTAACCCAATTCTCGAATAACCTCTCATTTTGGTATTTCCAAATACCCCAAATAACCATGAATGGAATATGTCTTAACTTTGGATATTTAATGAACCATTTAAGGAGATTATATTCCAATCCCTTTTCTCCCCACTCATCACGAATCATCAATTGTGAAAGGACACATTTCAAAATTATTTTAGAAACAACACAATGAGTAAAGAGGTGATCAGTCGAGTCTTTGCCATTGAGACATAAGATGCATATTGAAGGCTCGATGCCTCCTCTACGTTTATAATTGACTCCAGTAAGAATATTGTCCATCAAACATAACCAAATAAAACATATGATCTTACTCGAAACATTAACAAGCCAAATGGCTTTGTACCACCATCGGTTTTCACGCTTTAAGTTAGAGTATAAAATGGACTGGTAAGCCTACTTAACAGTGACAATGCCCAAAGCCCGGTTCCATGACCATACTAGTTTGTCACAGGAGTCCTTCAAATAGATTCCATTAGTTCGAATAGCAAGGATAAAATTGTCCCATTCCAGAGCTAGCTCGCCTAAAAGGTTGAGCTATTTAGAGTCTATCCAAACTGTCGAGGATGTAGAATTATTTGGAAGAGTAACTTGGGCTAATGAAAAAATATTCAAATTATGAAGATGGGAAATAAGGGGAAGTGAAAGAAAACACAGGTCATTCCCTCCAACAAAGGAATCCATACCTAGAGAGATTTGTTTACCGCAATCCATAGTCCATATCGTCCACCGCAGAATAATTGGCATAGTTGTCATAAGATTCCTCTAGATAACTGAGGCAACAAAATGTTTGAAATCATTCCTTTTGATCCAAGATGGAAAATATA
The DNA here is from genome assembly GCA_000966675.3 of Picea glauca. Classification (NCBI taxonomy): domain Eukaryota; kingdom Viridiplantae; phylum Streptophyta; class Pinopsida; order Pinales; family Pinaceae; genus Picea; species Picea glauca. The sequence goes on along the minus strand of JZKD02S1736982.1, from coordinate 61,163 downwards.
TACCTTTCAGGTATTTTTTCCTCAACACTTTACTCCACACATCATCCCCATTTGGATAGGTGAAAACTGGTTGTTTTCCTAGCACTCCTCTAGATAAAATTTGTAATTAATTGTTGTATTTTATGCATAATGGTCGCAGGGATCTTGACCAAACTGAGCCAGTACACAGGGATACTCTGTAGAACTACTTTTTCTAAAACAAGTCTGCCTCCTAGGGATAGCCATCGAAATGACCAACATCTAATTCTCTTCTGAATTTTTTGAAGTATCCAGTTCTAGTCTACCACTCTATGATTATTTTCCTTGAGATAGTATCCAAGATACTTCATCCCTTCCTCAAAATTTAAAAACCGTACATTAAAAACTGACCTCATTTTACATGCTAACTCCGAGTCAATGTTTTGAGCTAGGAAACAAGACTTGTGACAATTAATGATCATACAAGATGATTTACATAAATTCCATAATAGAGAGTGAAAGTAATACCATTCTTCATAATTTGCATCTCCTAGGATGAGGATATCATCAACAAATAACAGATGTGATATAAAAGTCGCAACAACTACCTTTATGCATTTGAAATATCCATTTTCAACTGACTTTTTCATCTTTCTACTAAGGCATTCAATAACAAGAAGGAACAATAGTGGTGAAAGAGGACACCCCTGATGCAACCCTAGGTGGATTTTAAAAAACAAAGTAGGAGAGTCGTTTACCAACACTGCCATACTAATATTAGTAACACATGCCATAATCCATTGAGATACTTCCCACTTAAGCCCTATCTGGATGAGCAGTAAACACAGAAATTGCCAACTAACATTATCATATGCCTTTTTAAAATCCAACTTAAGGATGATAGAACTTAGTTTCTTAGTTTTAACTGTGTGGAAGCATTCCTGGCTAAACCTACAGTATCAAAAATCAATCTATCCTTTAGAAAGCCAAACTGTTCTTGAGATATACATGAGGCTAGCTTGTCCTTAATGCAATTTGCAATTATCTTGGAGATCACTTTGTAAGCGAAGTTACATAAGGCAATGGGCCTAAACTCATTAAAAGAGGAAGGTTTTCTCACCTTTGGAATAAGAGCGAAAAACGTAGCATTGAGTGCACCTGAAATGAAACCTGATACTTTGGATTCTTCAATGGCCTGTAGAAGGTCCTTTCCTGTGATGTCAAAGAAGGAAAAAAAGAGCTCTTGAGTTCACCCATCCAGGCTAGGGCTCTTCTCTTTTGGAATTTTGTTAACAATAAACTCTACTTCTTCAATGGAGACTAGTTTCCCTATTTCATCACTCTCCGCATTAGAGAAAATTCAAGGTACATATTTTAATATGTGTATCTGGTTTCTCATGTCTTCCATCTCGGGAGCACTATATTGTTCCTGGAAATATTCATAGGCAAACTCCTTTATCTCCGATTCACTGGATAGAACCTTTCCATCATCATTGGAATTGTCCCATATTGTATTATGGTTCCTCCTTTGTGTGGCATATTTATGGAAAAAACTTGTGTTCTTATCCCTGTTCTGCAGCTAGAGAGCTCGACTCCTAAGCCTCCATGTCGATTCCTGAATAGCTAGAATATTTTCTTTCCTAGTCTTGAGGGCTCTCAAATGGTTAAGCTCCTCCTGCTTGAATACTTCTTATGGACGACTTTCAAAGAGCGCATATAGTTTAGCTTCAATATGGGATAGTTTCGACTGTAGCTGTTGTTTTTTTCTTTTTCTACCATTTAATCATTGTTTTCTTTAAAAAAAATATTTTTTCACAAAATAGGGTACATCCTGAATTGTCTATCCATTGTGCCATTGAATCCCATGTCGACTTGATTAGTGAGTTAAAATACGGATCTGATATCCAGGAACTATTGAATTTGAAAGGAGCACAATGCTTTCATCGAGAGAGGTCTATTTGATGACAAATCAGGTTATGGTCTGAAATTGTGGAATTAATAGTCCAGGTCCTAAATAAACATTGGCTAGTGATAAGGTTCCCATCCAGAAGAAATCTGTCCAAACGTTTGGAAATGCCCGCCTCTCCCGTCCTGCCATTATGCCGCGTTGGGGACAAATGGGTAGGGGGTAAATCCACCAGGCCAACATCCTGTAGCATATTGGAAAAATAATTAGACAAACGATCATCTCTTGTCGAGCTACCCCACACCTCTCGAGAAGATATAGTCAAATTGAAATCGCCTCCTACAATAAGGCCCCATTCTATAAGAAGACCAGAATCAATGATTGGTTGCCAAAAGCTTTCCCTTTCCTTATACGACGCATAGCAATTTAGTAATTTGACTTTCACCACAGAATGTTTGAATCTACCCTCCAGAAAGATACTTGCGGAGGTTCCACATGCACTGAGCTTAGCTATGGCAGGATTCCACCCAACAAGTAGGTCGCCTGATCTACCATTAGGGTCCATGGCCACACAATTCCATGAGGAGAGACACTTAAGAAAGAGTCTCTTAGCCTTGTCTGACTCCACAAGAGTTTCTTGTAGAAAAACAACATCAAGAGAGGTTTGATACATTAATAAATTTAGGGAGGCGAGCATAGTGGGTCCTCCAAGCCCACGTACATTAAAAGAGATAATAATCATGGGTTAAGATCAGAAATCGACAACCCTGCTCTAAGGGATCTGGGCGATGGAAGCTCAATTAGATCAACCATGGAATTTTGAACTGTATGTGGGGAGATGGAGGGAGCCGTGTGGTAAGGGGTCAGACCTCCTTCAATAGCTCCAGAAGGCTTCTTGGGATGGCGAGGGTGTGGTTTCTTTCGGAGGGTGACATTTGATCTGGGGTTTGGAGTAGGGTCCAAAGAGGAGGCATTGGTGACTGAAAGGGCCATGGGGGAGAGGATTTCAATTATCTTGGTATTCTGTAGCAGGAGGGGAACTTGCATAGGAGAAGGTGCATTAACAGAGGGATCATAGACAAGACTAAGATCTACCCTTCATTTAAAGACAAAGGGTTAGGAACAGGTAACTCACAAGGAGGAGCAGGATCTGGTGAGCCTGAAATGGGAGGCCCATTTGTCGACACCGAAGGAAGATTTTTTTCTGGATCATCAAGGGGAAGAGGAATAATCAAAGGGGGGGATGTTGGGGATTATGTTCTATCCTACCCCAGTGGGGGGACCCGGGTGACATTCTGGATCATTGAATTTCCTCATGAGGATTTCCCAGAAATCACCAAATATTTCAAGTACCCACTCCTCATTGGCATGTCAATAATCAACTTCATCTATGAATAATTTAGAAAAGAAATTGGGGTAGATAAGTCTCATCTTACCTAGAAAAGAGTCTAACCATGGAGTGGTGGTCGTGAAGGAGAAGCCCGGTGTGTAGAATCTATGACAGTTATCTGAGAGTGGCCGGGCCTTAAATCAGACGTATAGTTTGCCTTCAAATGACCAGGCTGACCACAAATATGAGAGCGAAAGGATTCCTTCCAGTAATCAATTGGTTGGCCAATCACACGATCTCCTATGACAATTTCGATAGTTTCAAGCAACCCCTTATAAATGTCGAACTCCACCAATACCCAGGTCATCCACTTGTTGCACCACCTCAAATAATCAAGGTCGAAGAAAATATACTTACCAACAGAATTGGCAATGGCTTCAAAGCTAGCCACTGAGCAGAATTCTATTGGAAAGTTTGGGAGCAACATCCACTCCTGTGTGAGAATAATTCATAATGTGGGTTGAAGCCTGGATACCACCTCTTGAGCATTAAGATGCCATGGCCTAAAATCCAAGGAGAATATAGGATGCGCAGAAGATCCTCCTCGGCTACGAAGTGAAACACCAACCACTGGTTGGATAAGATGCAGAATCTAGGACAATATTCGTCGGCAACAACACTATTCGGTGAGACACTCATCCATCCGGTAGATTGTCTAGTTTGCCCTTTAGCTTAGGCCCAAACAAACGAGTCCATACGATGTGAAGAAAAGATAATATTTTAGGTTGCTGGATACAGTACCCTATCCTCCATTCGCATTCACATGTTTCCACTCATAACATGTTAGCAACTAAATAATTAAAGCAAGATATCCCGTGCCCATGGGTGTTGACGAAATGCACCATGAATGCCAAATCCAATGTATATTTATCCTCTTTCTAGATGTTCAACTTCGACTTGACTGCTCCGACCTGACGCCTTTGCTTAGAATTTCTTTCTCGCAAGATTTGCACGATCTTGCGATCTTTGATGATTGTGGCATTTCAACTATCTTCAAATATTTTAAAAATGCCAAGTCTAAGTATACTTTCTTATTCTTTAATCTTTGTTTATTGGCCTATCAAGAGGGTTAAAATTTGTTATTCCTCCCGACTTGGCTCAACAATAAGAGAAAGGAGGGCAACTTCTGGCCGAGGAACGAACCCAATATCATGTGGCTTCACATTCTGCGAGAGAGAAATTAGGTATGTTGTTAAATCTGCCTACACCCCCTCCTTCATGGCGGAGTCAAATCCAGATCTAGCGGCCGGAGATGATGATCAAGGAGAGGGGAACAAAGGGCAGGAAGTTACATCGTTTAACACTAGCCGCCATAACCATGAGCTCTTGCGGGTTGAGGGCCTTCTAAATACACATGTAGCAGATACAAAGAACAAGGAGCCAACATCGGTTACCAGTGTCCATCCTGCGAGAAATTAATTCTGCATGAGGCATGTGCTACTCTTTGTGATACTTACCCACACCCATTTCTGCACAATGTGAACCTTCCATTTCGTTCCACAACGACTATCACGCATCACTATAGCGCATGCCGCGATCTGATGAAAGGTTATGTGTTCGAAACTGAAAACCATAAGTTAAGGTTTCATTCCTTGTGTAATGCGCTACCTAGTATGCTCACCTTCAGTGGGCACACAGATCATAGATTCATATTTGAGCAAGATAATCCAGACGAAAGAGATTACACTTGTGCTGCCTGTAATGGTTTCATTAAAAAAGATGGATATATATATCGGTGCGAGCAACTGGTGTGTAAGCTTTACTTGGATCTGAGTTGCGCTAAAATAGGCTTTTTGGGACTCTCAAACTATGGTTTTTGGAGAAGTTGTGGAAGATATCGTGTTGCACCAATGAAAGTTGTTTCTAAGTTATTATCGAAGGCAGTAATCTGATCCCTATGTGGCCAATCACCATGCTAAGGAAATGATTAATAGTTTTCTTTTAATGGCCATGATAAATCTCTGACATGGGCATCAATCTTAGTGTCTTGTTGGCTTCATATTCTGAATATGTATATATCATCTTGTTACAGCTTCTCCACTTGTCAAAAATAATATTTTCACCTGGGGTTTTAATCATGTGTTTTCTAATCTGCAAATGTTAAAAAGAATGAGATTAAATTTGAATAATATAACCTCTTTATTGATGATTCTCAAAAGAGAAAAAAAATGTTTTATAAGTTTTTTTTTTTTTTGTTTTTAATAAGGAAAATCCTTCAATACTTAAAAATCAAAATGACATAACCTTTTCAAAAGCAAAACTTATCTAATGAATTTTATTAGAAAAAATCCTAACCTTCTCAAAAACAAAACTTAAAACTTATTTAATGTGTTATTACACAAACCATTCAGAGGAAAAGGAAAGAAGAAGCAACCGTGGATTTCTCATGGGAAGCCGCCGACAAAATAACGCAAGAAAGCGAGATTTCCCATTGGAAGCTGCCGGGAAAATAAGGCAGAAAGCGACACCCATTAAAATGAACAAAAAGTAGATGGAGCAAACTCCACAAAATCTAACCACGAAAATTCCAAGTAGGAAAGACGAGGCACCCATGTCTTCTCCCACGAGTTCCTTTATTTTCGTCTTCGTTACCCAAAAAGGCTTTGGGTTTTATGGTTAGGGGTCACCCATGAGATAACATCTATGTTTATTTTCATGAGCATCTTTATCATATAAGTGGTCCAATGCTTGTTGCGATACAAATAATTCCACTTGAGTTGGGTTGGGAGTTTTTTCGTTGTGGAATGGTTTTTGGTTGAGATTGAGTACATATGGTTGTTTAAAACGATAGGAGAATATTGATTAAATTATAAAAAATTTTGGGTTTTTAAGCTTATTTATAGTTGTTATGGTATGAATGTTCTAATTTATATGTCCTATTCCTTATATTGAAGAAGATGATATAAGTGTCTTCAGTGAATAATAGTTAATGATGGTTGAATAATAGTTAATGATGGTTGTCCTTACTATCAATTTACAACTACTGCAATGCAATACTGAATGAACAATACTGAATGAATGAACAAGGGCTAAGAATGGTTTAGCTTCAGCCTTCACCCATTAAAACCTATAGGCATACGTAAGCTACAGTTAATGTACACCAATTACATTCAATGTGACAAAACCATCCATTCAAATTTTATCATTCTAAGATGGATTGGATTTTATATGACTACGATTCAGGATGCCGTGTTGACTACGATGCAGTGGAGAGACGTAGCAGCCGCCATGAGTTTGCCATCGGAATCTTCCCAGAAAATAAGACGCACACGCCGATACCCCTTTCTTTGTTATATCAGTATGCGATTCATGGACTTTTTTTGGACTTTTGTTATATCAGTATGCGATTCATGGACGTTCAAGGACTTTTTTTGTTATATCAGTATGCGATTCATGCTTGCAGCTGGGATAGCAGCAATCCTGCTTGAGCCGGGTCGAGAGTCGTTTTTCTTTTCAGCGGCCTTTTGTTGAGATTAGGCAGACACGGGATTGTTGAGATTAGGCAGACACGGGATTGTTAGGAGAGCACTGATTAAGCCATGGCAATATCTAGGTGTTTGGGCCTGCTATTGATTCTCCAACTGATATGCCCTATTTCCTCCCAGCCCAGTGTTGCAGAAAATGATATAGAGTGTCTTCAAGCCACTCACAGTCAATTGAAGGACTCTCTAGGGAACCTCTACACCTGGAACTCCGATAACACTACCAACGGGTTTATCTGCAATTTTCAGGGAATTACTTGTTGGCACAACGATGTAAACAAAGTGCTGTCAATTTCGCTTCAAGAGATGGGGCTTCAGGGTGAGTTTCCATCTGGAGTAAAGTACTGTGGGAGTATGACGAGCCTGACTCTCTCTCAAAATAGTCTTACGGGGACCATTCCGAAGGAGCTCTGCCAATGGCTTCCTTATCTGGTAAGCATTGATCTCTCCCAGAACCAGTTTACGGGATCTATTCCTGCCGAGCTTCGTAATTGCACATATCTCAATGTCCTCCACCTGAATGGCAATATACTTACCGGGGAAATTCCATGGCAATTGTCAGGGCTCCAGAGACTGAAGGACTTGAATGTAGCAAACAACTACCTTACTGGATATATACCTTCATTAACTCACAACATGAGCGCCTCTAATTTTGAGAATAACCGTGGGCTATGTGGGTTTCCCCTTTCAAAAACATGCCCAGCATCGGTCAATCCCATGGTTGTCGTGGCTTTTCTCCTCTTTGGCATGGTGTTAATTGTCTGGATATTACTGGGTATTTGGTGGATGATTTCTAAAGCAAAAAGCAGAAGATCTGTTAAAATCCCAGTACCAACATCCAAAGAGCCCAACGATTGGCAGAAATATGTACGAGCTCGGGGATCCGTTAAAATTCGCTTGGTCGAGAAGCCCATCAGAAAGATGAGATTGGTCGATCTTGTGGCTGCGACTGACGACTTTAGCGAACAAAATATCATATTGTGCGGAAGAACAGATATACTCTACAAAGCCAAGCTGCGTGATGGGTCTTTGTTGGCAGTAAAAAGACTTCGGCCATGTTCACAGAGTGCAAAAGATTTCAAGTGCGAGATGAAGACATTAGCCCGCCTGAGGCACCGCAATCTTGTTCCTCTTCTGGGCTACTGCATTGTAGACGAAGAGAGGCTGTTGGTCTACAAATACATGGCGAGGGGATCACTCCTCAGCTGCCTCCATGGCGTTTATGGTGAACATAATCCGCTCGACTGGGAAACAAAGCTGAAGATCTGTATAGGCACGGCGAGAGGACTCGCATGGCTTCACCACAGCTGCAATCCCCACGTTGTCCATCGCAATATAAGCAGTGGAATCATCTTCCTGGATGAAGCGTACGAAGCGCACATAAGTGGATTCGGATTGGCCAGACTTATGAATGCGGACACTTGTGTTCCCATTTCTTCCTCCGGAGAGGATGATCAGCTTGTGGAGGAATTTGGATACGATGCTCCAGAAGTGTGGAGGAACTCGTCTGTTGCGACATTGAAAGGCGACGTGTACAGTTTTGGAATACTGGTGTTAGAGATAGTCACTGGATTAAGGCCTCGTGACACGGTAATGGATGAAGAAAGTAGAAAGGAAATGACTTTCCTTGAGTGGATACATGGTCGTTTTGCGCATGAGGGCGATCGTGTAGAACAGGCAATACACAGCTACCGTGCGAATCAGATCGATGTATCATCAGATGAATGGATACGCCGTCTTTTTGTACAAGAGGGCGTCGATTGTGTACAAAGCTGTCATGCCAATCAGATGGGTCCATTATCAGGCGAAGGGAGCTCAACGACTCCACATGAGGGCGTTGATTGTGTAGAGCCGGCAATACAAAGCTGTCATGCCAATCAGATGGGTCTATTTTCAGACGAAGAGAGTTCGGTAGTTGCAGAGGTGATGCGGTTGGCGTTTCGATGTGTGAATTATAATCCAGATATGAGACCGTCCATGTATGAAGTGTACAAGTGTTTCACGAAGATTAAAGAGAGGTATGGTACTATTTCAGACGACTCTGATTGATGAAGCTGTGGGGAAAATAACTGTCCTTCAAGTGAAGATGTTTTACTAGTAGGATTGGGAGAATTAGAATCACCATGCAGCTACTCTGCATTTCGTTAATGTTTTATTAGTAATTTTATTTTTATTTGAAAACCGTAAGTTAAGGAAAGCCTCATTCCTTGTGTAATGCGCTGCCTAGTATGCTCACCTTCAGTGGGCACGCAGATCATAGATTCATATTTGAGCAGGCTAATCCAGAGGGAAGAAATTACACTTGTGCTGCCTGCAATGGTTTCATAAAAAAAGATGGATATATATATCGGTGCTAGCAACTCGCTTGTAAGCTTTACTTGGATCTGAGCTGCCCTAAAATAGGCCTTTTGGGACTCTCGAACTACTACGGTTTTCGCAGAATTGCACCCAGAAGTCGCGGCAGATTTCGTGCTGCACCAGTGAAAGCTGTTTCTAAGTTATTAACAAGCCAGTAATCTGATCCCTATGTGGCCAATCACCAAGGAAATGATTAATAGTTTTATTTTAATCTCCATGAGAAATCTCTGACATGGTCATCAATAGTTGATATTCAATTGAATAAAATGAAACTTTCCATTGCATATAGGATAGAAGATATTACAATCATTCCTCATAATCAATTGACTATCCAAGCTATACCCAATTCACTGTGTTTTGTTGATTATTTAAAGTTTCAGATTTTGAATATGTACATATCAGCATATTACATCTTCGCAGTTTGGTAAAAATAGTATTTTCACCTGGGATTTTCTACTCTTGAATCATGCATTTTCTAGTCTGCAAATGGAAGATGGGATTAAATTTGAATAATATAACCTTTTTATTGATGATTCTCAAAAGAAAAAGAAATGTTTTAGTCTGTTAGGGAAAATCTGGTATGAATAGAATTCCAAATACAATAACAACATTTAAAAAACAAAATGACATAACTTTCTCAAAATCAAAACCTTATTTAATGAGTTTTATTTAAAAAATCATAACTTTCTAAATTAATAGATTGATTCTTAAGTATGTTAAAGTAAATAGGTTAAAATAGGACTCTAACATGCCCTCTCTTTTCAAAAACAGTGTTGTTTTAAGATTCAAAATGGGGAAATTGCCATAAAATTAAATTCATATTGTTTCTCATATGGTATCTTTGAAGTGCATGTCCTTCTATGAATGAAGACTTCTCATGTGGTATCTTTCAACTTCATGTTCTTCTATGAATGAAGACTTCCCAAACAGTGAGTTAGCATACTTGGAGTGAGTTAGCATACTTGGAATTCTTTGGTGATCAATACTACTTGCTATAGTCAAATGAAGTCGTCTTCATGAAGTTCTAGAGGGCTAGTTTGAACATGGCATTTCATCCCACAAGATTTTTCCAATAGTACACATGAAAGGCTGGACGGATATAAGTGGGCAGGGAAAACCAATCTGTGGTCAACTTGTACAATGTGCTGGAAAACCTGAACTGCATGCTCTTAAGTAGTATATGGTATAGGAGGGCATTATCCTACCTTCCTTTCTTTCAGCAGGGCGCTTCCCAATAGAGCAGGGCGCTACCACTTCCCCCCCCCACCCCAAGCTTGGAGGGTAGATTGCTCTTACCACCCCCTTCCTCGGCCTTGGTTTGATGGGTTTCCTTGGTTTGCTGGGTCGCGAGATCAAATGGCCACTTTTCTTTAGACAAAACGCAGAAAATAGACCCAATCAATCTAGCATCTTGAGGTCAAATTCAATAAATAATTATTGACAATTCTGTTCATTTCTATAGATCGCTTGGTTGCACCAAGAATTGGCAAATAAGGAAAAAGCATTAGAAAAGCTACAGGAATTTGTCCAAGAGAACACAAAAGTAAGACATCCTTCCATTACTACCATAGAATCTTTCTTACCTACACATTGAATCCATGATGCTTCAATGTGGGTGAGATGAAACCTTGATGCATCTATTCTGGTTTTCTCCTTTGGCCAAGCTTGCATGGGATTAAGTGGATTCCCTTTTCCAATCATTCCTTCCAGTGTTCATTTCATGGAAAATCATTCTCTTGGGGGATATGTTTTAATGAGATGTTGAATTCCACTTTAGCCATATGTTTTTGTGGTCTAAAATGTTTTATTAGTCCCTGTCGAAGGCATAGAGGGACTATAGCGATCGATAATTCGTTGACTTCATATTAATATGTCCTTTGACTGTAAATTTTCACATCATATGTATTGTTCGAAATATAGAAGTAAAAACATTATTTTTTATATAATAAAAAAAACCTTATATGTCATCGTCTCATTGGAGAATAGATTGGAAGTCTTATTGCTAGCTTCATTGTTCCCAATGTTTTAAACATTTAGATATCCAAAGTTTTGAGCTTGGACACTCTTTTTTAATTTTTTTGTTTTTATTGAAATGTTTAATTACTGAAAGTTCTGAGCATCGACACTGTTTTTTAATGTTTTTAATATTTCTATTTGTATTGAAATATTTACATACCGAAATTTTAGAGAATTGACACTCTTTTTGAGGTACTTGAATAGGCCTGACAACTTAAATGTTTACATAGCGCGAGGCCCTTAAATAGACCTAAAAAATTAAATGTTTACATAGCGCGAGGCCCTTAAACAATGTTGACAACCTTAAATGTTTACCTAAATAGGCTTCTCACTGTACATTTTTCCTCAAAATTTTCCATACAATGTTGTAGTGAATTTGGATAATATTGTTGTCCACCGCCAGTTCCATAGCCATCGTATGCTTCATACTTCTTCTATGATTGGAATGCAATTTAGTCATCATTGAAGATACACATATTGTTTACTAGTTTAGTGGCTGCTTCTTGTTCGTTGGTTCGTTGATTCGTCGGTTGCTGCTTCTTGTTGTTTGGTTCAACTTTGCAAGGTTGAGGACCTGCACCTGCACCTATGGTTGGACCTGTTGGTGCTTGTTGCTTTCTTTCATTTTCTTCAAATTTGAAGGGTTGGGGTCCTGCACCCACAATTGGAGCCATTTTTTTGAATTTGCGAGGTTCAAGTCTTGCACCGACAATTGGACTTGTGCTTCTATCGTTCATCATTTCCGAATAAGTTTCGATGCCATAATTTTATTTGTATTTGTTCTTTGTTGTTTACTATTTGCAGTTATGAGAAGTGGTATGAAGATGGACCTTTTAAAGCATTCATTTTTCATTCACCAATAAACTTTCACGGTCTTTAAACAATGTAACTACCTCAATTCACTTCGGTGTTTCCTTTCCCCTGCTTCATGGGTATGCTAGTTTTATTTTTATTTTTAACTGTTTGTTTTAATATTAGATGAATAATATTTGATTTTCGATATTAATTTTAATGTGAACCTTGCATTTCGTTCTGCAACGACTATCACGCATCGTTGTAGCACATGTTGTGATATGATGAAAAGTTATATGTTTGAAACTGAAAATTGTAAGTTAAGGCTTCATTCCTTGTGTACTGCACTGCCTTGTCACACACCCACTACGACAACCTAGAATTTTCATCTTTTTCTTCGAGGGACAAAATCCCCAAGATTTCTAGGGGGCCTAGCGCAGACCATACCTTCCCTTATCCTCCTTCAAGCGACCACAACTTGGCCTTAGCACAATCGCCTTTCGCAACTCGCGAGTTTGGAGTCAAGGCTCTCGACTCCTCTTTCTCAAAACGTCGATACCTGAGATGCGATACGGGTATGGCTCCCTCCTCACTAGCATCTTCTACATGTAACCCTAGGCTAGGCTAAACACTAGCACCACTCACAACTTCACTAGTTGGAGTGTTGAGCCCTCATGCTCCTCCTTTGCAAATCCCTGAGTTGCGAGAGGTCAATGTTACGTGGACTCTGCCAAGTGACGCGTACATGCTACTTGTCTCCTTCTCCATACTCTACTTATGAGTTGTGTCGCTGCCGCCCGTCGCACGAGACCTCGGCTCTCGGCGTTTCGCGACCTGAGCGATCAAGGGGAAACTTCTTCATCCTACGAAACCCTGAACCACGATAAGTCAGCAATGGGTTGATTCTTTCCTAGACGACATGTGTCCACCATCTATCACCAGCTCCCACCTTTCTCTGGGCGATTGTTGTTACGCCATCTATCAACCACGCGGTCCCCACCTAACGGGTGTGCCATGTGTTCGCACGAGCCCTCGATGCTTGGCACTTCACGACTTTTGCAGTCGAAAGGAGATTCTTTCAACCTTCGAACCCCCGATACGTGATACCACGCAGAGGTTCTGATCCAACGGTTCTCCTGTGGCTTGAATCCAATGACCATGATCACATCACGATTTCGTGAATCATGAGTTCGTGCAGTCCTACCCTTGACCACTCCAAGTTATGAGTTAGTGAAATGCTACCCGACTGCCACACATCCTGTGTCGATGGGTGGTTCCAAATACTTCGGGACTTTCAGGACGTTGTCGAGTCCACTCTCCTGGCTATGCAAAGGTTAAGATCGATGGTCAATAGAGCTCTAACAGATCCTTGGATCTACGGTCCCGGATCCCATCGGTACTTGCGAAGGGTGAAAGGGTCGAGGTGTTAACGCCTGCGCTCCTCCTCTAGATCCATCGGTCATGACAAATCTGGGGTATTTTCGAAAGGATTTCGACCGTTATTCAGATTCTGATTAGGCTGGCAATCTGTATGATCGAAGATCAACCACTGGATATGTGTTCAACATTGGATCTAGGATTGTTTCATGGAGCAGTAAAAAGAAGCCTATTGTATCTTTGTCTTCTACTGAAGTAGAATATAAAGCCTTGTGTGCAGCAACTTGTGAATCTGTTTGGTTAAGAAGACTTTTTCAAGATGTTGGATAAGAACGAAAGGAACCTACAATGATCAGATGTGATAATCAAAGTTCAATCAATATTGTGAAGAATCTGATTTTTCATGCAAGGACAAAGCATGTTGAATCTCAGTATCATTTTGTTAGAGAAAAGTTGTAGTCAAATGAAATAACTCTTGTGTATTGTAATACTAGAGAAAATGTTGTTGAGATTTTGACTAAGCCTCTTGGAAAGATAAAGTTTGATCTGTTTAGGGAGATGTTAGGTGTAGAAGTCAATCCATTCTCCATTAAGGGGGAGACTTGGAAATAATGGAGTAAGCGCCAGTTGTAAGCGCCAGTTGTAAGCACCAGTTATAAGCTTCAGTTGTGAGATTCAGTTGTAGGTGTGTTAAGAGTCAATTCATAGTTGAGAGTCTAGTTGTCTTTGGTTTGCATGTAACTGACTCGGTAGAGTCTTTTCCTATATAAGGATGTAATCCGTCTTCATTGAATAATAGAGAAGTTAGCATAGCCTCACTGTGTGTTTGTTTTGTTTATTTTATCTGTTTATTGTCTGGATTTTACTTGGTTTTGGTTGGATGATTTGTAAAGCAAAAAACAGAAGATCTGTTAAAATCCCAGTACCAACATCCAAAGAGCCCAACGATTGGCAGAAATATGTACGAGATCAAGGATCCGTTAAAATTCGCTTGTTCCATAAGCTCATCAGAAAGATGAGATTGGTCGATCTTGTGGCTGCCACTGACGACTTTAGCGAACAAAATATCATATTGTGCGGAAGGACAAGTATACTCTACAAAGCCAAGCTGCGTGATGGGTCTTTGTTAGCAGTAAAAAGACTTTGAACATGTTCACAAAGTGCAAAAGATTTCAAGTGTGAGATGAAGACATTAGCCCGCCTAACGCACCACAATCTTGTTCCTCTTCTAGGCTACTGCATTGTAGACGAAGAGAGGTTGTTGGTATACAAATACATGGCCAAGGGATCACTCCTCAGCTGCCTCCATGGTGTTTATGGTGAACATAATCCACTCAACTGGGAAACGAATTTGAAGATCTGTATAGGCACGACGAGAGGACTCGCATGGCTTCACCACAATTGCAATCCCCACGTTGTCCATCGCAATATAATAAATGGAGTCAGCTTCCTGGATAAAGAGTACAAAGTGAGCATAAGTGGATTCAGATTGGCCAGACTTATGAATGCGAAGGACACTTGTGTTCCCATTTCTTCCTCCAGAGAGGATGCTCAACTTCTGGAGCAATTTGGATACGATGCTCCAGAAGTGTGGAGGAACTCGTCTATTGCGACATTGAAAGGCGACGTGTACAGTTTTGGAATACTGGTGTTCTGCTTTAACCTGTTAGCATTCTATGCATTTGGCTAAGTACTCAGATATGTCTTTCTTCAATCCAGGCCAATAAAATTATTTCCTGGTGGATTTGATCCTCTTCTGGTATCCTGGATGACCAGTATATGGTATTTTATCTAGTTCATCGATTATGAACCTCTTCAAGTCATCACAATCTAGAATATACAATCTGTTTTTGTAAGTTGGCAGACCTCCATCTATCATTTGATAGCCTTCATACTTTATCCCCGTGGGTTCTTGCTCTAGGTACGAGGTCACGGTCTGGAAGAATGTGTCGGTTTCTTGTGCATTCTTAACTCTTTCCTTGACATTCATCTCATAGGTGCTCACCATTGTCAGGTGAATTGTTTTCATACTTCTGCTAAGGGCATTGGCCACCTTATTTTCCTTTCCCTTGATATGTTTGATTTCAAAATCAAACTCACTAAGAAGGGCCATCCACCTAGCTTGTCTAGCATTGAGCTTTGGTTGGTCAAACATATATCGCAATCCACAGTGGTCTGTCATAAGTACAAATTTCCTTCCCAGGAGGTAATGCCTCCACATTTTTAAGGCATGCACTATGGCGGCCAGTTCTAGATCATGGGTCACATAGTTGGCTTCGTGCTCATTCAATTTTTGGGATTCATAGAAGACTACACTTCCTCCTTGCATAAGGACTCTTCCGAGCCCTTCCTTATAGGCATCTGTGCACATGAGGAAGTTGTTTTCGGGATCAACGATCTTTAGCATGGGTGCATGGGTCAGAAGGTGTTTCAGGGATTGAAATCTTTCTTCACATTCTTGTGTCCACGTGAATTCAACTCCCTTCTTCTGGAGGGCAGTGATTGGACAACCAATCTTGGAGAATCCTTTTATAAATCTCCTATAGTATCCTGCTAAGCCCGTAAAGGATCCGATATCTAAAACATCCTTTGGGGTAGGCCATTCCATGATAGACCGGATCTTGTTAGGGTCTACTGCTACTCCTTTTTCAGATATGACATGGCCCAAGTAATGTATTTGCTTCTGGAAAAAGTCGCACTTGATAAATTTGGCATAGAGCTAATGTTCTCTTAGCACTTGAAGCACAAGTCTAAGATGTTCCTCATGTTCCTCTCTATTCTTGGAGTAAATTAATATATCATCAATAAAAACCTGTTTGTCTAGGAATTTGTTGAGCACATTGTTCATCAAGCACATAAAAGTGGCAGGAGCATTGATTAATCCAAATGGTACTACCACAAACTCATAGTGACCATATCTCGTCCTGAAGGTAGTTTTGTGGATGTCTTCACCCTTGATTCAGACTTGATGGTATGCAGATCTCAAGTCAATATTTGAGAAGATGGAAGCACCTCCCAATTGATCGAACAAGTCATCAATCTGGGGTAAGGGGTACTTGTTCTTTATGGTTACCTTATTGAGCTATCTATAATCTATGCACAGTCAGAGGGTACCATCTTTCTTCTTCACAAACAGAGCTGGTGCTCCCCCATGGGGAAACACTAGGTCGGATATAGCCTTTGTCCATTTCTTTTAGTTGTAATTTAAGCTCAACTAGCTTGGGTGTGCTCATCCTATAGGGTGTCCTAAACACGAGCACTGCTCCTGGTGCAAGCTCTATCGAGAAGTCAATGTCCCTTCTCGGAGGTAAACCCGGTACCTCTTCCGGAAACACATCTCTATATTCTCTTAGTGTGGGGTGGTCTTCGAGGCTTGGTTTGTCATCTTCAACTGATTCCAACATCTGTATCACATATAGTGGACATCCCTTTCTGCAATACTTTCTCATTTGAAGGGCTAATATTCGTCTCACCGAGATAGGTTTTTGGATCCCTCGAAGGGTTATCCTTCTTCCTTCTTCACTTACACATTCTAAGGTTTTATGGTAACAATCCAGTCTGGCTTTATATGTGGCTAGCCAGTCCATACCAATCAACAAGTCATACAACCTTAGGGGTATTATGTTAAGGGTTGCTTGGGTGGGGAATTCACCCATAGTGAATTGGCAAGCTGTTATGACCTCCGCTACCTTTATTTTGGTGTCAGTGGCTAACTATACCAACCATGGCTTGGCGTGTTTATGTGGCTGTAATTTACACTTATCAACAACCTTAGGAGCTATATAACTCAAGTTTGAACCAAGGTCAATTAGAATAGACACTAGATGGTTGGTGATCATACCTTCCATCTCCACCACTGAAGCTTGGTGTTCAGCTTGTTTATTATGCACGACAGCATAAATTTGTGGCACACTCCTGGCCATGTCATTGACGATGGTAGCTTCTTCAACGTTGTAAATTCTTCGACTGTTCTGTTGTCGGTGCGGGCAGTCCCTCAGTAGATTTTCTTCTCCACAACCCCAACATTTCAAGGGTTCTCTCTTTGGGTTATCAATCTTTCCTAGGGTAGATCCAGAAGGTTTATTTTCACTCTGGGAGGGGAAATTCTGCTGGTGTACACTTCGGGTTGGGAAGCTCATCCTTGAGTCCTTTTTATAGTTTTTAAATCTTGGAGATTTAAACCCCTTTTTCTGGAATCCTGAACTATTCTTCTGCTTCCAGCCTTAGCGAGGTTCTGTTCGATGCCCAAGTTGTTCATAACAATATCTTCCCTTTCAAATAGTGTCTTCTAGGGTCTTTGGCTCGTCAAACTCAATCTTTTTTTGATAGTCCTTAGGTAGTCCATTGATGAATCGTTGCACCTTTTCCTTTTCTTCTTTTATATAGGGTACGTACCTCAGCAACTCGAAGAATCTGCTGACATATTCCTCTATGGTGAGTTTCCCCAGTTTGAGTTCATAAAATTATTTAGTCTTTTCGTCGAAATTCTTTTCCGACAGATACTTCTTTCTGAAGTATTTCTCAAACCTTTCCCAAGATTGGTCCTCTTCGTGAATCCCTTTTACATTCTTAAGGTATTCCCACCAAATGGAAGCCTTTCCATTCAAGTTGAAAGTGGCTACTTGGGCCTTCAAGTTTTCTGAGAAGTCATGGACTCTGAAATACTTCTTTAGTCCAAGCAGTCAGGCCTCCTCTTCCTCCCCCTTCTTTATTTCACCGTCGAAAGAGGGTGGTTTGGTCTTCTTGAATTCTTGAAGATTATGAATTTTGGAATGCTTTTGCTTCTTCTGTTTTCTTCGGGAATAAGAACTAGTTCTGCTACTAGAAGATCCCTCTGAGTCGCCAGTTTCCTTTCCAGAGGAATTGTCCGACGCTTGTCCCTTATCTCTAGGGTAGACCTTTCTTGAGGTGCTCTTCCCAGTGTGGCCACTTAAAATACCATGTTTATGTATCTCAGGTGGACTTCGAATTTTCTTTGTCTATCGTCGGTCCGTGTGACTGGTGTCAGGTCCATGCTGCAATTGTCTTTGTATGTCAGATAAACTCTACAACAAGATTGCATTAATTTCCATTTGCTTCTCTTGCTCTTTTATCAACCTCTCATTGTCGGCCTTGCAGCTCTGTAGTTCGACCATGAGGCTCCTCACAGTCTCAGCTAGATCTGGAGGGGTCTCTACCACTCTCCTTTTGTCAGATTCTTCGTCTCTATTGTGGGAGCCCTCCCCCACTTCGTGGCATGTCACCATTCTATGCGTCTGCAGTTCCCCACGGTTGATCGTCCGCTTGTGTGCAGGAAAAACACTTGTTGTTAGTCAATATTTATATTCATTCATAACCAACGCATAATTCATGTTTTTCAAATGCACACACACAATAGGAATTTTCATTCTTAACTTCCACTTTTGATAAAGGGGGTTAAAATAGAGGGTTACTCCTTTTAAGAGTACTTCAAATGGAGTTTCTACGCAACTCATTCATGAGCCCAAGCAGAACAAGTGTTGTAACCATGCTATGATACCAATTTGTCACACACCCACTACGTCAACCTAGATTTTTCATCTTTTTCTTTGAGGGACAGAATCCCCAAGATTTCTAGGGGGCCTAGCGCAGACCATACCTTCCCTTATGCTCCTCCAAGCGACCACAACTTGGCCTTAGTGCAAGCGCCTTTCACAACTCTCGAGTTGGGAGTCAAGGCTCTCGACGCCTCTTTCTCAAAATGCTAATACCCGAGATGCGATACGGGTATGGCTCCCTCCTCACTAGTGCCTGCAACATGTAACCGTAGGCTAGGCTAAACACTAGCACCACTCACAACTCACGACTTTGATAGTTGGAGTGGTGAGCCCTCGTGCTCCTCCTTTGTGAATCACCGAGACGTGAGAGGTCAATGTTTCATGGACTCTGCCAAGCGACGTGTACACGCCACTTGTCTCCTTCACCATACTCTACTTACAAGTTGTGTCGTTGTCGCCCGTCGCACGAGACCTCGGCTCTCGACGTTTCACAACCTTAGCGATCAAGGGGCAACTTCTTCATCCTACGAAACCCCAAACCACGATAAGTCAACAATGGGTTGACTCTTTCCCAGGCAACATGTGTCCACCATCTATCACCCACTCCCACCTTTCTCTGGGCGCTTGTTGTTATGCCACCTGTCAACCATGCAGTCCCACCTAACGGGTGTGCCACGTGTTCACACAAGCCCTCGATGCTCGGAACTTCACGACTTCTGCAATCAAAAGGAGATTCTTTCAACCTTCGAATCCCTGATACGCGATACCAAGCGGAGGTTTTGATCCAACAGTTTTCCTGTGGCTTGGATCCAATGACCACGATCAGGTCGCGATTTCGCGAATCGTGAGTTCATGCAGTCCTACCCTTGACCACTCCAAGTCGCGAGTCAGCGAAATGCTACCCGACTGCCACACATCCTGTGCCAATGGATGGTTCTGAATACTTAAAGACTTTCAAGACATTGTCGAGTCCACTCTCCTGCCTATGCAAAGGTTAAGATCGACGGTCAATAGAGCTCTGATAGATCCTTGGATCTACAGTCCTGGATCCCATCGCTACTTGTGAAGGCTAAAAGGGTCGAGGTGTTAACACCTGTGCTCCTCCTCTAGATCCATTGGTCATGACATATCTGGGGTATTTCTGAAAGGATTCCGACCGTTTGTCTACCAAATGATGGGGTATTCCTTTTCGATAATCAGACTCGCTATCCTTTCTGAGCTTGAATCACGAAATTCAACCTCTTGGAGCTTTAAAATCCCACGACTCTGAGGCCTTAGAGAGCTACTCTTTATTGCATAAGGTTTGCAGACCCGGATTGCATGAACCTTCAGATGGTTCTTGGGAAATTTTCCCTGATCTTAGTTGAGTATCTGGGTAAAGGTTCGGTACGGTTCCAAGGTTTATGGGGTAATTCTCGGGGAAGAGTACTCTTGAGAAGCCTTCCTAGAATATTACGAGAATCAAGCAAACAAGACGATTCTCGGTGGAGCGAACTCCTACCCCAAACTTAATCATTTATACAGAAACCAACTATGGCATGTAAGTATACACATGCATCCATTATTTCCAGTCTAAAACACCAGACAATCATTCCACACAGAAATCATTATGGGCATATAAACATGAGCATGTATTCATGATATTCAATTCAAAATACAAGGCATAAAACACTTATCAGATCCACCAGGCGTGATGCAACTGCTAGGAGGGGTGCTCGTTTCCACCCAATTGTAGGCTCAGTGACTCCAAACGGATTTACCACTAGCCACCCCCGAGCTAGACCACAATGCTTTGAGATTCAGTCTCCTACTTCCAGCTCAACGAAAGTCAAGGATGAAGGTTACTCTCCTTCTCTTGATATAGAAAAATAACCCAGGATGAAGGTTACTCTCCTTCTCCTATGTTCATAACTCCTTGTGTTTCCAAAGTTTCTCCAGTTCTCCTTCGTGATCCCTGTTGCACGCGCTCTCCCTCTACCCTTTACCACACTTCCTCTCTTGCCTTTTCTCTGCAAGATTGTGTGTGGCACGAATTTCCCCATCCGTGGTCAGGTCTGAGAGATTTTATGGATGGGCGGTTCACCCCCATCCCCTCATTAACTCTTGAGGATCCTCCCCACCTACAAATTTGACGGGAAATCCATTCCAGGGTCAGAGAGTTGCTTTGGTCTTTGAAAAAGTAAAAACCAGTATAGTACTGGCTCGGTGGAAGTTAACACAACCATTCCAGGTCCCTTCCACCACCTCTCATTAGCCATCATGGTCTCTTTTAGAACATCCCCCTCCCAACAATCATAAAACACATATTCACATAATTTATATTCATCGACCTTTTATACAAAGGTCTGTCAAATCAAACATTCACATCTTTGAGTTTTCCATAGTTCTTGGCCAATATAGTTATTTTTACAGACTGGGGGAATTACATGCCTAGTATGCTCACCTTCAGTGGGAACACATATCATAGATTCATATTTGAGCAGGCCAATCAAGAGGGAAAAGATTACATGTGTGTTGTCTGTAATGGTTTCATAAAAAAAGATGGATATATATATTGGTGTGAGCAACTGGCATGTAAGATTTACTTGGATCTGAGTTGCGCTAAAATAGGATTTTTGGGACTCTCAAACTATGGTTTTCAGAGAATTTCACCCATAAGTCGCGGAAGGTATCATGTTGCACCAGTGAAAGTTGTTTCTAAGTTATTATCGAAGGCAATAATATGATCCCTATGTGGGCAATGGCATTGGCCAATCACCATGTTGAGGAAATGATTAATAGTTTTATTTTAATCTCCATGAGAAATCTCTAACATGGTCATCAATATTAGTTGATATTCAATTGAGTCAAAGGAAACTTTCCATTGCATATACGTTAGAATCCATTACAATCATTCCTCACAATCAATTGAGTATCCAATTTATACCCAATTCACTGTGTCTTGTTGATTATTTAAACCTTCAGATTCTAAATATGTATATATCATCTTCTTACATCTTCACAAAAAACAGACCGAATCAATCTAGCATCTTGAGGTCAAATTCAATAAATAATTATTGACAATTTCATTTCGTTCTATAGATAAAAAAAAAAAATTATTGTGGAAAAAATTCCCGTGATTTGTTCAGAATATCGTTTCGTAACAGGCACAACAATAAACCAACTTGCACAGAGAAACAACACTTACCCAATCATAACCATTGGTGTAGCTGTCACACTTGCAAGAAAACTTGGCTCACAACACATTCTCCATATAAAATATGGAGAGTCAGACAATGACAAGGCAATGGTACCGTTCTCCATATCCAGTTTTGTCCTTTACTTTCACAAGTCCATGTATCTCGTTTATGTTACACAACTATTGCACTATTCCATGTTGCAGTTGCACTTGTTCGACACCTATTCAAATTTGTTTTCCTCAATGGCACAACAATTGCATAAAGGGAAATTTCAACTTATTCTTTTAAAAAATATAACAAAGAAAATAGATATTAAAGAAAGGATCTTTGCACCATGTCCAAGCCAATGTTGTGTGCACAACTCCAGCTGTCATTTTTTCTAGCATTGCAAATTCCGGTCCTTTTTTGTGTGTGAGGAATTCGAAATCGACTGCCTATCTCGTACCTGCCTATCCCGTATGGGAATCGAACCCATGTCTTTCAAATGAAAAATATGATGTCAATCTTGTTGCCTTTGTAGGATGTTCTTGTAGAAGAAAACTGCATGTAGGTGTAGAAGGGCTAGGTATGGTACAACCATGCCTAGGATGCAACAAAATTGCACAAACTTGGCATATCTTTCCATCCTTCTCTTAAATTTTTCTCCAATTTTTTCTTCTAACTCTGAAGCATACCTAGATGACTTTGAAAAATGTTCTTGTAGAAGAAAAAGATACTGAGATGGTGCTAGCAAGAGTGGTGTTTCGTGGATTTCAATTTGCAATATTCAATTTCTATGTTGCTTCACGTGCAACATTGCTAACATAATAAATGTGTTCTCAAATGCATCACATCATTTACATCTGGATGAAACCATTATCATACTAGGATACTTCAGTGTTGACATGCTACAAAATACTTCCATAACAAATAATTGGAAAACTACATGTGCAGTTACAATGTCCGCTTTCTTTCGGTTAAGATAAAACATGTGCAAAACACACTTATTAACCATATGTGTTGAAATGTGTCCATATCGCAATACAACCTCTTTATCCTATACACATATTGTTATAACCACAATACAATTTGTCTTGTACTTGAAATATGAAATATACATCAAAGATATTGCAAAATTATATTTCCATGTCTCAAAGCATATATGGATACTTTGCTACACAAAAGCAAATCATTCAGCTACGCCCATGCGATTTCTTAATATTTTCTGGCTTGTAATATATATTGGACAGGAAAAATTCTATATAATTACAACCATGGATCAAGAAAAGCAAATGTTCATCTTTATAACTCTCTTTTGTTTTATTCCTTTGATTCTCATTTACCGTATGTACATATTATTTGTTCTCCCTTGCATACCAGCTTCCATTCATGTTCATTGTATTTTGTGCATTCCCACATTGAAACAAATAGAATAACTGGAGAAGACGAAGGACTCTTCACCACAAATATAGAAGAGGAGATACAAAGGTGCATGCTTGTACTCTTATTTCATATTCCATTGTTTTGTATTTCATTTATTGTCTGTATATGTGTTCTACTACTTTGCACCTAATTTTTTGTATGTAGATACTGCGTATCTTCCTACATAATAACTTATCTTCATGTCAATTGTATTCTCTGTGCTGCTACATTAAAATAAATCGAACTCTGTTTATTTTTTTGCATGTCTTCCTGCATACCAAGTTACCTTCATGTCCATTGTATTTTCTACATTGCTAAATTTAAACAAACATAATAACTGGAGAAGACGAGGAACTCTTTGCTGCAAATGTAGAAGAGGAGATACAAAGGTGCATGCTTCTACTCTTATTTCATATTCCATTGTTTAGTATTTCATTTATTATCTGTATATTTGTTCTACTGCTTTTCACCTACTTTATTGTATGTAGATACTACGTATCTTCCTACATAGTAACTTATCTTCATGTGGATTGTATTCTCTGTGCTACTACTTTGAAAAAAATAGCACTGTATTTTTATTTTACATGTCTTTCTACATACTCACTTACCTTCATGTCCATTGTATTTTCTATGTTTCTACATTGATCCTGCTGACCTTGCCCTACTTTTTTCTCCTTAGCATCCATTTTTCTTCGAAAGGACTAGATTGAGCAATGCCTTAATTATGAAGGGGAATTACTTCTAGGATCCAGGGAGAGGGGGGTGGTTCTGGCTACGAGGCTAAAAACTTGGTCTGCGTTAAGATGAGGGGCACCAAAGGGATAGAAATGAAGCCAAAATAGGTTGGAGAACCCACCCAGAATGTGGTAAATTATCAATTCAGAAAGCTCGAGAAGAGAATCAGGGAGGAACCATACAGACCACCCAACGAGAGAAGTGCAGGGAAAATGCGAGAGGCATCGGAATTTAATTAGCTTTATGAGGTGCCACCTTTCATAATCCGCCATGATGTTGACACAGACCCTGTGATAATTCATATATGAGGGGAAAGGACAAAGGCATTGAAACAAGGATTTGGAGAGTACCTTGTCTAGTTGATAATCGTCACGCCAAAATATTTCGAAGGGTGGCGAAGAACTTGAATTGACGCCTATTGAGCTCACCTTCCTCATCTGACCAATTCCTTTTGGACCCTCATTGACTGCACCTAAATCCTCATCCCTAAGATGCACGAGAGCACCTGTGTGAGGAGTACCACCTTCCTTCCTCATCATGGATTGACTGTACTTCCCACAGGCTACACAATCTCTCGTCTGCATTTAAATACCATGTCCTCATGTCCCAAAGCTTGTGCATGAGAGCATGCAATGCGATGGCCTACCACGCGTCGCCCCCCATACAACATGGGCCCCAGGTTGTTGAGTGAGGCTTAAATTCATGGAAAAGGGGTTGAGAAATCACGTCCATTGACCTCCACGTGACCTAGGGCCTTTCCAATGGCCTTATTGGCCATTTTATCTGCTTCTTCATTATTGATTCGAAGGATGTATAAATAATTGATGAGAAGGAGAATTTGTGCAATTAGGTTTCTTAAGCTCGTGTTATGAAGAGAAGAGCCTAATATCATTGTCCTTATTATTGTCTTCAAATTTCCCACTACATTAAGAGTTTGTATGTGCCTTTGTTTTTCCAAGTGTATCCCTTGAAGGAGGGCATAATCATCTGCTTTATTGTTTGTTTCCAAAATTCATTTATTATAAAAAATTTGAAATAATGACTTTTTAATCTATGTCTATGAGTATTTATTATAGATATTAAAAAAAAATTACTCTTTAATCTAATGGCTTAAGGGTAAATTTAAATGTTTTATATTCAATATATAAAGTTATTTTAGGTTCGTGAAAGAGGTCAAATATATTTGGTATCTTGGTATGTTGGATTGTAACATGAATCTAAATTACCATAAAGAAAAAACAAGAAATTGTAACGTGAATTTAAATTACCATAAAAGAAAAACAAGAAACTGATAGTCAAACATATATGCTACATGTAAAAGAAATTTTTTATGTATGAAAATATATTTACATGTTTTTATAGGAAAATGAATATTTGTCTATTTTACTAATTTTACTAATTGAATATTTTTTTTTTTTATGTTTCAATTGTTATTAATGTTGTTTTGATTTTAATATGATATAATCCTTTTTTCAAACTTTCATTACATTGTTTTCATTTTTTTACTTTATATTTTTGAAATTTTGATTTCATATTTTTGTCTTTGTTTTTGAAAATTTATAAATTGTTTGTATGTGTTATTTACATTCTTAGAATAAAAGAACTCAACTTCTTTATGCTTCTTACTTTTGTATGCTTCCACTGGATTCTATAAAAAAATTGGGGAAAAAATTTAACAATGTTTTCAAAACTTTTGCATTCTTGTTCTTATTTTTAATATATATATATATTATTTATCATTTTACTTGTTTTATTTTCCTAATATTATTTTTCTTGTTTTATCTTGCTTATAATAATGAAATAACAATTTATACTTTCAACTCAATGACATATATTGGCCCAATTAGAAAATAACAATGAAATAGTGATCTTTATTATTGTTGAGTGGTTTTTTAATTAATTAAAAAACATAATTAGTATGTGGGTGGGAAATATATTCACATGCAGATATGTTTTTTTATTTAACCTTTTTCTTTTTTTATGTGGTTAATTAATGAACACTATGTGCCTTTGTTTTTTTTTTACGTGGAAAAAACAGTCTCACTTCTATTCTATTAAGAATCAAGTAAAACTTATATGCTTGCATTGCTCTTTGTCCTTATATTCCTCAAAACAAACTTAGGAAAAGTCCATATGTTCTTAAATACAATCTTCGTCACAATAAAAAACTAGTATAGTTAGAGTTTTTTCCTTCTAGTCCATTATGTACATTAGTACCATCAAAGTATAGTCAAGGCCTAAATACTATGACCAAAAGTACAACATGAAACCTTCTAGTCCATTATGTACATTAGTACCATCAAAGCATAGTCAAGGCCTAAATACTATGACCAAAAGTACAACATGAAACTTAAAACTTAAGGAAACTAAAACATAGGGAGTCTGTCTACGTGAGCTACTGCTCCTTCGACCAATTCCTCAATAAAAAACCACCCAGGAATGCAGTTCAAGGCTTGTTTGGAGAGTTGATCAACAACAATGTTGAAGTTTCTGTGAACATGCATGAAGTTGATACTTTCAAATTTGTCTTGCATATTTCTAATCCTCTCTTGCCACAGACTAAGATATAAGCAATTCAGTTTTGTTACACCTTTTATCCAATCAATAGTTGATTTGGAGTCACCAACAACCATCAAATTGCTCAAAGAAAGCATTGAAGCCAGATGTAACAGTCCCCATAATCCTTGGATCTCAGCTTTCATACTACTCCCTTCTCCTCCAGCGAAATATGCTTGGTATATGTGGTCACTGCTCAATTTAATACATATTCCAATCCCACACCTATTTTCTGTAGCTACGCCATCAAAGAATCCAATTGGCGAGTCCTCAAAATAAACTGGACTAAGGATATAATCCAGACTGTTAGGTTTTGTCTCATCGTGAAATTCCTCGATAGAAAGAAGATTTTTTTTTCCTATGGATGAATCTTGTCTAACCCAATTCTCGAATAACCTCTTATTTCGGTATTTCCAAATACCCCAAATAACCATGAATGGAATATGTCTTAACTTTGGATATTTAATGAACCATTTAAGGAGATTATATTCCAATCCCTTTTCTCCCCACTCATCACGAATCATCAATTGTGAAAGGACATATTTCAAAATTAATTTAGAAACAACACAATGAGTAAAGAGATGATCAGTTGAGTCTTCGCCATTGAGACATAAGATGCATATTGAAGGCCTGATGCCTCCTCTACGTTTATAATTGACTCTAGTAAGAATATTGTCCATCAGACATAACCAAATAAAACATATGATCTTACTCGAAACATTAACAAGCCAAATGGCTTTGTACCACCATCAATTTTCACCCTTTAAGTTAGAGTATAAAATGGACTGGTAAGCCTGCTTAACAGTGACAATTCCCAAAGCCCAGTTCCATGACCATACTAGTTTGTCACAGGAGTCCTTCAAATAGATGCCATTAGTTTGAATAGAAAGGATAAAATTGTCCCATTCCAGAGCTAGCTTGCTTGAAAGGTTGAGTTGTTTAGAGTCTATCCAAACTGTCAAAGATGTTGAATTATTTGGAAGAGCAGCTTGGGCTAATGAAAAAATATTCAAATTATGAAGATGGGAGACAAGGGGAAGTGAAATAAAACACCGGTCATTTCCTCCAACAAAGGAACCCATACCTAGAGAGATTTGTTTAATGCAACCCATAGTCCAGGCCGTCCATCGCAGAATAATTGGCATAGTTGTCATAAGATTCCTCTGGATAACCGAGGCAACAAAAATGTTTGAAATCATTTATTTTGATTCAAGATGGCATGTATATACCTTTAAGGTATTTTTTCCTCAACACTTTACTCCACACATCGTCCCCAAAGAGCCCCCTCCAGCATGATTTTGTGGCCAAGGAAAGAGAAAACCACTTTAAATTCCGTAAACCACAACCTCCACTCTCCTTTGGTAGTGCAATCTTTTTCCATTTGGATAAGTGAAAACCGATTGTTTTCCTGGCACCCCTCTAGATAAAATTTGTAGTTAATAGTTGTATTTTATGCATAATGGTCGCAGGGATCTTGACCAAACTGAGCCAGTACACAAGGATACTCTGCAGAACAGTTTTTTCTAAAACAAGTCTACCTCCTAGGGATAGCCATTGAAATGACCAACATCTAATTCTCTTCTCAATTTTTTGAAGTATCCAGTTCCAGTCTGCCACTATATGATTATTTTCCTTGAGATAGTATCCAATATACTTCATCCCTTCCTCAAAATTTAAAAATTGTACATTAAAAACTGACCTCATTTTACATGCTAACTCCAGGTCAATGTTTTGAGCTAGGAAACAAGACTTGTGACAATTAATGATCATACCAGATGCTTTACATAAATTCCCTAATAGAGAGTGAAAGTAATACCATTCTTCATAATTTTCATCTCCTAGGATGAGGACATCATCAACAAATAACAGATGTGATATCAAAGTCGCAACAACTACCTTTATGCATTTGAAATATCCATTTTCAATTGCCTTTTTCATCTTTCTACTAAGACATTCAATAACAAGAAGGAACAATAGTGGTGAAAGAGGACACCCCTGACACAACCCTCGGTGGATTTTAAAAAAGGAAGTAGGAGAGTCGTTTACCAACACTGCCATACTAACATTAGTAACACGTGCCATAATCCATTGAGATACTTCCTACTTAAGCCCTATCGGGATGAGCAGTAAACGTAGAAATTGCCAACTAACATTATCATAGGCCTTTTTTAAATCCAACTTAAGGATGATAGAACTTAGTTTCTTAGTTTTAACTGTGTGGAAGCATTCCTAGGCTAATCCTACATCATCAAAAATCAATCTATCCTTTAGAAAGCCAAACTGTTCTTGAGATATACATGGGGCCAGCTTGTCCTTAATGCGATTTGCAATTATCTTGGAGATCACTTTGTAAGCAAAGTTACATAAGGCAGTGGGCCTGAACTCATTAAAAGAGGAAGGTTTTCTCACCTTTGGAATAAGAGCGAAAAAAGTAGCATTGAGTGTGCCTGAAATGAAACCTGATACTCTAGATTCTTCAACGACCCATAGAAGGTCCTTTCCTGTGATGTCAAAGAAGGAACGAAAGATATCTTGAGTCCACCCATCCAGGCCAGGGCTCTTCTCTTTTGGAATTTTGTTAACAATAAACTCTACTTCTTCAATGGAGACCAGTTTCCCTATTTCATCACTCTCTGCATTAGAGAAAATTCAAGGTACATATTTTAATATATGTATCTGGTTTCTCATGTCTTCCATCTAGTGAGCACTATATTGTTCCTAGAAATATTTATAGGCAAACTCATTTATATCTGATTCACTGGATAGAACCTTTCCATCATCATTGGAATTGTCCCATATTGTATTATGGTTCCTCCTTTGTGTGGCATATTTATGGAAAAAACTGGTGTTCTTATCCCTGTTCTGCAGCTAGAGAGCTCGACTCCTAAGCCTCCACATTGATTCCTCAATAACTCCAATATTTTCTTTCCTGGTCTTGAGGGATCTCAAATGGTTAAGCTCCTCCTTCTTGAATACTTGTGGTGGATGACTTTCAAAGAGCGCATATAGTTTAGCTTCAATAAGGGATAGTTTCGACTGTAGCTATTGTTTTTTTCTTTTTCTACCATTTAATCACTGTTTTCTTTAAAAAAAATATTTTTTCACACAACAGGGTACATCCTGAATTGTCTATCCATTGTGCCATTGAAGCCCATTTTGACTTGATTAGTGAGTTAAAATACGGATCTGATATCCAGGAACTATTGAATTTGAAAGGAGCACAGTGCTTTCACAGAGAGAAGTCTATTTGCAGACAAATCGGGTTATGGTCTGAAATTGTGGAATTAATAGTCCAAGTCCTAAATAAACATTGGCTGGTGATAAGGTTCCCATCCATAAGAAATCTGTCCAAATGTTTGGAAATGCCCACCTCTCCCGTCTTGCCATTATGCCACGTTGGGGACAAATGTGTAGGGGGTAAATCCACCAGGCCAACATCTTGTAGCATATTGGAAAAATAATTAGAAAAAGGATCAGCTCTTGTCGAGCTACCCCACACCTCTCGGGAAGATAGAGTAAAATTGAAATCACCCCCTACAATAAGGCCCCATTCTGTAAGAAGACCAGAATCAATGATTGGTTTCCAGAAGCTTTCCCTTTCCTTATACGGTGCATAGCAATTTAGTAATTTGAATTTCGCCGCAGAATGTTTGAATCTACCCTCCAAAAAGATACCTGCAGAGGTGCCACATGCACTGAGCTTAGCTATGGTAGGATTCCACCCAACAAGTAGGTCACCCGATCTTCCATTAGGGTCCATGGCCACACAATTCCATGAGGAGAGACACTTAAGAAAGAGTCTCTTAGCCTTGTCTGACTCCACAAGAGTTTCTTGTAGAAAAACAACATCAAGAGAGGTTTGATACATTAATAAATTTAGGGAGGTGAGCTTAGTGGGTCCTCCAAGCCCACGTACATTAAAAGAGATAATAATCATGGGTTAAGATAAGAAATCGGCAAGCCTTCTCTAAGGGATGAGGGCAATGGAAGCTCAATTAGATCAACCATGGAATTTTGAACTGTATGTGGGGAGATGGAGGGAGCCATGTGGTAAGGGGCCATACCTCCTTCAATAGATCTAGGAGGCTTCTTGGGATGGAGAGGGCACAGTTTCTTTCACTGTCTGACATTTGATCTGGGGTTTGGAGGAGGGTCCAAAGAGGAGGCATTGGTGACTAAAAGGGCCATGGGGGAGAGGATTTCAACAATATTGGTATTATGTAGCGGGAGGGGAACTTGCATAGGAGAAGGTGCATTAACAGAGGGATCACAGACAAGACTAGGATCTACCCTTCATTCAAAGACAAAGGGTTCGGAACAGGTAACTCACAAGCAAGAGTAGGATATGGTGAGCCTGAAATGGGAGGCCCATTTATCGACACCAAAGGAAGATTTTTTTCTGGCTCATCAAGGGGAAGAGGACTAATCAAAGGGGGGGGATGTTGGGGATTATGTTCTGTCCTACCCCTAGTGGGGGGACCCGAGCAACATTCTAGATCATTGAATTTCCTCATGAGGATTTCCAAGAAATCGCCAAATATTTCAAGTACCCACTCCTCATTTTCATGTAAATAATCAACTTCATCTATGGATAATTTAGAAAATAAATTGGGGTATATAAGTCTCATCTTACCCAGAAAAGTGTATGAACCAGCGAGTGGTGGTAGTGAAGGAGAAGCCTGGTGTGCAGAATCCGTGACAGTTACTTGAGAGTGGTCGGGCCTTAAATCAGACGTACATTTTTCCTTCGATTGACCAGGCTGACCACAAATATGAGAGCGAAAGGATTCCTTCCAGTAATCAATTGGTTGGCTCATCACATGATCTCCTATGACAATTTCGATAGTTTCAGGAAACCCCTTATAAATGTTGAACTCCACCAATACCCAGATCGTCCACTTGTTGCACCACCTCAAAGAATCAGGGTCGAAGAAAATATACTTACCAACAGAATTAACAATGGCTTCAAAGCTGGCCGCTGAGCAAAATTCTATTGGAAAGTCTGGGAGCAACATCCATTCCTGCGTGAGAAGACTTCAGAATGTGGGTTGAAGCCTGGATACCACCTCTTAAGCATTAGGATACCACGGCCTAAAATCCATGGAGAATATAGGATGCACAGGATATCCTCCTCGGCTACGAAGTGAAACACCAACCACTGGTTGGATAAGATGCAGAATCTAGGATAATATCCGTCGGCAGCAACACTATCCGGCGACACACTCATCCATCCGGTAGATTGTCTGGTTTTCCCTTTAGCTTAGGCCCAAACAAACGGGTCCATACGATGTGAAGAAAAAAGAATATTTTAGGTCGCCGGATACAGTACCCTATCCTCTGTTCGCATTCACATGTTTCCACTCATAACATGTTAGCAACTAAATAATTAAAGCAAGATATATTGTGCCCATGGGTGTTCACGAAATGCACCATGAATGCCAAATCCAATGTATATTTATCCTCTTTCTAGACATTCGACTTCGACTTGACTGCTCCGACCTGATGCCTTTGCTTAGAATTTCTTTCTCACAAGATTTGCACGATCTTGCGATCTTTGATGATTGTGGCATTTCAACTATCTTCAAATATTTAAAAAAGACCAAGTCCAAGTATACTTTCTTATTCTTTAATCTTTGTTTATTGGCCTATCAAGAGGGTTAAAATTTGCTATTGCTCCCGACTCGACTCAACAATAAGAGAAAGGAGGGCAACTTCTGGCTGAGGAACGAACCCAATATCACGTGGCTTCGCATTCTACGAGAGAGAAATTAGGTTTGTTGTTAAATCTGCCTACACCTCCTCCTTCATGGCGGAGTCGAATTCAGATCCAGCGGCCGGAGATGATGATCAGAGAGAGGGGAACGAAGGGCAGGAAGTTACATCGTTTAACACTAGCCGCCATGACCATGAGCTCTTGCGGGTTGAGGGCCTTCTAAATACACACGCAGCGGATGCAAAGAATGCGGAGCCAACATCAGTTACCAGTGTCCATCCTGCAAGAAATTAATTCTGCATGAGGCTCGCGCTACTCTTTGTGATACTTGCCCACGCCCGTTTCTGCACAATGTGAACCTTGCATTTCATTCTGCAACGATTATCATGCATCACTGTAGCACATGCCGTGATCTGATGAAAGGTTATGTGTTCGAAACTGAAAACCATAAGTTAGGGTTTCATTCCTTGTGTACTGTGTTGCCTAGTATGCTCACCTTCAGTGGGCACGCAGATCACATGTTCCTATTTGAGCAAGCTAATCCAGACAAAGGAGATTACACTTGTGCTGCTTACAATGGTTTCATTAAAAAACATGGATATATATATCGGTGCGAGAAACTAGCGTGTAAGCTTTTACTTGGATCTGATCTGCGCTAAAATAGGCTTTTTGGGACTCTCAAACTATGGTTTTCGGAGAAGTCGCAGAAGATCTCGTGCTACACCAGTGAAATTTGTTTCTAAGTTATTATCGAAGGTAGTAATCTGATCCCTATGCGGCCAATCACCATGCTGAGGAAATGATTAATAGTTTTCTTTTAATGGCCATAAGAAATCTCTGACATGGGCATCAATCTTAGTGTCTTGTTGGCTTTAGAGTCTGAATATGTGTATATCAGCTTGTTACATCTTCTCCGCTTGTCAAAGATAATATTTTCACCTGGGGTTTTAATCATGTGTTTTCTAGTCTGCAAATGCTAAAAAGAATGAGATTAAATTTGAATAATATAACCTTTTTATTGACCATTATCAAAAGAGAAAGAAATGTTTTTAATAAGGAAAATCCTTCTAAATACAATAACAATACTTAAAAATCAAAATGACATAACCTTTTCAAAAGCAAAACTTATCTAATGAGTTTTATTCGAAAAAGTCCTAACCTTCTCAAAAACAAAACTTATCTAATGAGTCGGAAGAATACTAACCTTCTCAAAAACAAAACTTATTTAATAAGTTTTATTAAAAAAAAAATCATAATTTATTAAATTAATAGATTTGCTCTTAAGTATGTTAAAGTAGGGAGGTTAGAATAGTACTCTGACCCCTAGGAGATGAGGAAATTGCCATAAAATTGATGAGACATGTGGCATCTTTGAACTTCATGTGGCATCTTTGAAGTGCATGTCCTTTCATGAATGAAGACTTCCCATACACTTCCCATACAGTGAGTTGGCATACATGGAATTTTTTGGTAATCAATACTACTTTCTATAGTCAAATGGAGTTGCCTTCATGAAGTTCTAGAGGGATAGTTTGAACATGGCATTTCAGCCCACAAGCTTTTTCCAATAGTACACATGAAAGGATGGACATACATGAGTGGGAAGGGAAAACCAATCTATGGTCAACTTGTATAATGTGCTAGAAAACCTAAGCTGCATGCTCTTAAGTAGTATCTGGTATAGGAGGGCCTTATCCCACCTTCCTTTCTTTCAACAGGGTGCTTCCCAATAGAGAAATGCGCTACCACTTTTCCCCCCTCAAGGTTGGAGGGTAGATCGCTCTTACCACCCCCTTCCTCGGCCTTGGTTTGTTGGGTTGCGATATCAAATGGCCACTTTTCTTTAGATAAAACACATAAAATAGACCCAATCAATCTAGCGTCTCTGGGTCAAATTCAATAAATAATTATCGACAATTTCGTTCAATTCTATAAATTGCCTGAGACCCATTTTTACACCCTTCCCATTTTTCATGGTTGGATAAGAGGTAGCTATTTATCATAGTTGGATAAGAGGTAGCTAAGGAAAAGGTATATGTATAAATTCATCTATTCATGTCTACCTATCCACCTATTCATATTTTCTACAGATTGCTCAAACTAACACCCGAGAAAAAAGAACTATAATTGTTCAAACTAAAACATTTGAGTAATTATGAGGGAATTGCTCAAACTACCACATAAATAGAAAAATAATTCTATTTATGTAGAGGATCCATGTTAGGGAAGCAAGTGGGTTATAATTACCTAATTTATAGGTCATAAACTATCAAAGAATTTGAATCCTTAATTATGACATAGATGCCATGGGTAAAGAAAAAATAGAAAAGTTGGAAGGCCTACATGCCATCAATTGGACAATAAATGAGTTCAACTTATGCAATCGCGAGAAAAGGGAATTCAAATGGATGATTAGAAGGAAGATAATCTCACTCCTATGATGGCTTGGCTGCACCGAGAATTGGATAAGGAAGAAGCATTAGAAAAAATACAGGAATTTGTCCAACAGCACAGGGAAGTAAGACATCCTTCCATTACTACCATAGAATCTTTCTTACCTACACATTGAATCCATTATGCTTCAATGTGGGTGAGATGAAACATTGATGCATCTATTCTGGTTTTCTCCTTTGGCCAAGCTTGCATGGGATTAAGTGGATTCCCTTTGCCAATCACTCCTTCCAGTGTTCATTTCATGGAAGATCATTCTCTTGGGCGATATGTTTTAATGAGATATTGAATTCCACTCTACCCAGATGTTTTTGTGGTCTAAAATTCTTTATTTCATATGGAGGAAGAAAAATGAAGTTTTATTCAATAAGCTTGGACCCTCTTGTACCTTCTCTTGTTATGACAGTGCACTAATACATGCCAATTTACCATTGTAGATTACTGCATAGACTTGGAAAATTCAAATGGAAACAAACCACCTACAATGAATTTTGTAGTTCTAGGAGACTCCATGCATGATGAGTTGGGAGCCACCTAGGCCTCCTTAGCCCACTTTAGCTCAGTGATAATGGAGTGACCAACAATTTGTTGGTACAATGATTTAAGCATATATGATTTTAGGAGCTAAATTTCGTAAATGGGTTAATTTTCCATGTTTTCTCCCAAAAAAAGATTCGTCAATTTCCATTTTTTCAAAAAGAGATTCACCGAAGTTCCATAGAATAAAATTATTTTATCTTAAAAATCGCCAAAATGTTATAGAAATTATATAAAATCCTTAGAAATTTGAATATTTTTACAAAACTATTGCCAAACATTTTATATTTTGCATATTAAGGACTAGTAAGATTAGCCCATGTTTCTACATTTTAATATAATTTTCCATCCTTAAAATCATCCCTGGGTTTATGTGAGGCAAGGATGAGGCTGCATCTTGCCTCCCACTCTTGGCATGCAAGGAAAACAATTTTCAACCATGGCATTTGCTACCTTGGAAGATCCAAAGAATCCTGAGGTTGCAAATGGTTGGGATCCCTCGACAGAAGATCCCTCTGTTATGATTGGCAAAATCCTTTCCCTATAAGACTAATGAAGATCCCCCTCTTGATGCATAGATTTGTGTTTAGTGTTTTATGTATTAGGGTTGAGGCCATGTGGCACTTTGGACATGTTTATTTTCTATAGTCATGGTTTTTCATT
The DNA here is from genome assembly GCA_000966675.3 of Picea glauca. Classification (NCBI taxonomy): domain Eukaryota; kingdom Viridiplantae; phylum Streptophyta; class Pinopsida; order Pinales; family Pinaceae; genus Picea; species Picea glauca. The sequence continues at coordinate 25,133 of JZKD02S1736982.1, read as the reverse complement.
TTTAGGTGTTTTGTCTTAAGCCAATGTGGCTTTTGGGTTTTCTTTCTTTTTCCTAGTGTTAGTTGTGGTTGGTTGCATATCCCACTTTTTTTATATTAAAGGGATGTAATATTCTCTTATTAATAGCCAAAGGAAGTTTTAGAGTGAAATAAACTCGATGAGGACAAATAAAACTCAACCAAGAGACATCAATAAAACATGGACCAAGGAAACAAAGCGAAAGACAAACATATAAACCTCAATGAGTAAAAGCTTAATGTCAAACAAAGAAAAGTATTCTTTGTTGAGCAAAGAAATGAGTCTAGGTACCGAAAAAAAGGCATCCCCAATTGGCTTCACCAATGTGACACATAGAACATTCAAAAGTTAACACATGTAGTTAATCTCACACAAAGAAAGATAACATCAAACATAATATAAAAGGGTGACCCAAAATTGAAACACGACGACAACTTAAAAAAAGATACAACCAATATTATTCTTCTAAACATCATTGTGTATTACACACCTTCTAACTATAAGTTAATCTATACACAATTTTAAAGGCCATGTTATTTAATGGAGAATTTTAAAGCTTAGTATTGCAACCATGAAATTCGTTGAAATTAAAAAAACCATATCTAATTCATATTATTAATCTAAACTTACAACCGTCATTATTCTAATCACAACAAATCCACTTTCAAATATATGCTATTTATACTAAGGGATGAAGAATTATAATTGTTTTT